>PVIU01012497.1:0-59766 GCA_004026605.1 Ondatra zibethicus | reverse complement strand
ACTCTCCCTTTATAGACCCTTGGGCTCTCAGGACAAATAACCGTTTCAACTGAACACCCATTAAACTACCAACTAGGAGATGACAGGTTAGTTTTCTGTTGATTCAAGCAAAGTCCAGGCATGGTGGCATGAGTCAGTACTCTCAGCTGCTCAAGGTGTGCAGGCAAAAGAATTACAGGCTTGTGCCACCTAGATAACATAGAGAGGTTCTTCCTCTGTGGGGAGAAGTTGGGGGCTGGAACAGGGAAGAGTAGGGAACTGAAACAAAACATGCAGATAGTGTGCTAGCAGGGTTGACTGGAGTTATGTGCTTATCATAGAATGACTTAAAAGTAGGGGCTGGGTTCTTCAACAATGGCTGTCTACGTGCCGGAGAGGCAGGCCGAGAACCCAGTAGCTGCTCAGCCCAGGAGTCTGGACTCCACAGCAGTCCCAATCTGTTACTGAAGTCTTGGAAGATTTCTGGGTTGTCCTAGTCTTCTGCTTATACTGGAAGGCTGAAAAAGCTGGAGTCAGGTATTAGTGGAGGCTGGTGGCAGCTGCAAGGAGGATAGACACCAGCAAGGAGCACTGCCAGGCAAGCCAGCATGCGCCAGGATTTTTGCTGGACTTTTAAATATTTGAACCACCCCCTGGAAGACCCCACCCATTTTCAGTTATTTCTTCCTAGAAATGCCTCAGATATTAGCCCAGAGTGTTGATTGATTGCAGATCCCATCGAGTTGAGGGGCAAGATTAACCACAAGTAGCAAATAGACAAGGCTCTCCCCCATCTCTACCTTCTGAAGAGCAGGAGCTCCGCTCTCAGCCTTGCCATCTCTGGCAGAGAACAGGAACAGAGCAGAAGGACCTTTCTAAAGCACAAGTTTGCTGACCACGCTGTCACGCTTTTGAGACATGTCACGCTTTAGAAAGCCCTGATCTTCTGACGGTTCCTTGCATGACTTGCTTTCTGTGGATTTCTCCTCTCTCATTTCTAGTTTAGACCCTCCCTTTCACCAAACGCTGCAACTTTCCTGTATTTGCAATTCCTTAGCACTGGCGTGTGCCTTTGTTCAAGCTTTCACACTTCCTGGAATCCCCTCCTCCTCATCACTGAACCGATAAACTCTTACTCATTTGTTAAGATTCAAAGCAGTTGTTCTCCAAAGCCAAGAAACATGTCTTAGGACAAAGAGGCTCCACTTTCCCCATACATCAACTTTTCTACCTACAATGTGACCAAGATGACTATCAGAGACAAGGCTAGGAAATCAATAGGAAAGTCCACAAAATTTACATTTTCCCATATTTCCTTCAATCTTGGAAAACCAGGACAGAGAAGTGGCTTGACCAAGGCCATTAGACTAGTTACCAGCAGAGTTGAGACTAGAGGTTAAAGATAATTCCTCTTTTTACTGATACCCATTGGGCATCCCCTGAATCACAGGAATAGCCTGAATTCTCTTAAATCCTAGAACTTTACAGGGCTTGCTAGGATGATAAGATTAGCAAATTCACTGGCTTCCAGAGAAAGTACCAGAAGAGGGACTTTGGTCCCCAGGCTTACATGCCTAATGCTTTGAGTAACACTAGAAACCTCTGTGAGGTTGCATACTATAGATTCTATGGCATCGAGTATAAGGTGTAAGCGCTGGAGTTAGACAGTTTGGGGTTTCTGTTCCAAAACTACCATTTACCAATTGTAAAACTCTAGGGAAATAAGCTTTCCTTGTGTGGGAAACCTGTGGATGATCTTTTTCTGGGTATTAAGTGGGAAAATCTCACTAAAACATGCAATACAAGGTCTAACCTACAGTAAGTGCTTAACTAGTATGTTGCCTTCTTTGGTCCCTGCCTGATGCTTTCTTTCTTCTTGGCTCAGGACTTTAACGTGACTAACTCAAGACAAGAGCTTTTAGCGCAAGTTCCTCCCAGTGAAAAGTAAGTCAGGATTGATTGCATGATTTCTGTGCCCCAAAATCCTTCTTTTAGTATTTTTGCTTTGATCAATCTTCCCAGTCATATCAGAGGACCCATGGCTGTGACCTGAACAACAGAGGCATTTCTCTTAGAGGAAGTGGAGAGAGGTAAAATGCAAATTTGGAGGCTAAATTGGATTTCCCAGGGTCTGATGACTTCCAAGATGCAGCTAAAATATAATTCCACTGATGATGTTTATAGAAGGGACCAACCTTATTCCCCAAAGAATAGGTATAATTATTGTATTCATTTAACAAACACATTTAGCAATATTCTATGTCAGACATTGTTACATTGGGGAAACATGAAGATAAGTAGGGAAAAAGGAGACAGAGAAAAAGGAACTTAACTAGAAGCTGGGTACACTGGTTTAAACCCAAGAGATCTGGTTTCTGGTCACATCTTTGCAAAAAAATGGACCTCATGGTAAGTCCCTTAAAGGTGTTAGCTTCTAAGTTTGAGTTTTTTCAAAGTGAGGTAGGAGAGCTAAAAATAGTGAATTATAAGATCATTGTATTTGGGAGTTTTGCTTCTAGATTATATTTTCTCACCACTACTGCCCAGTTTCTATGGCAAACTAGCGTGGCTACTAGGATTAAAGGTGTATGTCACCACTGCCTGCTCTGTAAGGCTGACCAGTGGGGCTGCTTTACTTTCTGGTCTTCAGGCAAGCTTTATTTATGAAAATACAAATGGAATATTACTACACTTCTCCTCTTAAAGTCAGTCTATTATATTCAAATGTTTCCTGGAAATTTCCATCTAGATAAACTGTAAACACTTCAACTAAACATATCTCAAACTAACAACTAGCCTTGCAGTCTTTGCTCCCAATTGTACCACAAACATTTCTCTACGTCTATACTTCCATTCGCAGAGAAGGGCATCATCATTGGCCAGGAGACTAAACCTCGCATCTAAAGGTCATAGTATTCAGGTTATTATATTGTCCTTCATGTCCAACATCCAAATAGACATTAAATCCTACTGTCAGATCCAAAGGAATCTCCAGTTCCCCAAACCCTAGGAGGCAGTTCAATAGAAATGAGCCCAACCTGGACTATAGGAGGAACTCTGGTGATTAGATAATAGGAGGATTTCTGGTAGTCAGTTAAAGCCAGCATTCCTCAAGAACTTGTGATGCTGGTTCCCATCAGCCAAAAGGAGTCATTTCCCTTACCTCTGGTAAAAGCGACATATGGCTCTCCAATTAACATATACCTGTAGCATCTATCAGAATATCAAGGCCCATGCTGGCTTCTAGGCTCCCCCAGTCCCTACTCACAAGTATTTGTTACAGATTTCAAAGCCCCCACACTAGTCTCCTGGCCTTTTATTCCCCACAATGATTCATTCTTCTTATAACCCTAATATTCTCACTGTTTTCTCTGTGTTCTGTTACTGCCACTCTCACTATGCTCTCTATTCTCAATACCCTACTTTTTCCCTCTCTCCTAGACAACCCTGACCATTACCAGTCTGCTGGCCATGTTCATTCTACTTCATTCTCTCTGCTCTGAGCTCTTCTAGATGCCTCTAGCTATTTTCTCCCTCTTATACACAATGAAAGCTTTCACCATAACCACACCATGAAGTGGTCATGCCTCCATGATGCGGGATATCCTTCTGTATATGTGTTGCCTTTTTGGTTAATGAATGGTTAAAGCTCAATGACCTTGTAAAGTCAAGTTAGGTGGGAAATCTGAACAGCAATATAGAGGGAGAGTAGGTGGAGTCAGAGAGACCCCATGTAGCTGCTAAAGGAGTAACATGCCAGCACCGATAAGTCACAGCCTAGTGGCAATACACAGATTAATAGAAATGGGTTAATTTAAGATGTAAGGGCTAGCTAGAAATATGCCTAAGCTATTGATGAAATAGTGTTGTAATTAATATAGTTTCTGTGCAATTATTCAGGTCTGGGTGCCCGGGAAACAAACAGGCAGTCTCTGTTTACACCTGCAGTTTCTTTTCTGTGCTCCCTTGCAGACAACTGCCAAGAGTACATACTAAATAATTCTCTTGTGAACAGGTTCTCCCATCCAACGGCCACTTTTTGAGTTAGGTCTTTAATTCTTCCAGTGTAGATAACGAGAAACCATTATTTCCACCCAGATTGTAGTTCTGTGTAAATCTCTACTACTGTGACCAAAGTAATTTCTCCAAAGCAAAGCCAGATCCAAAGGAAACTCTACTTCTCCAAATTTTACAAAACCCAGCATTCCTCAAGAACTCATGAAGCTCATTCCCCTCTAACAAAGGAGCCAGTTCCCTTCTCAATGGGAGAAGGGAAAACTGGCGACCTGTGGTGCCTATTAGCACACCACAGCACATGCTGGCCTCCAGGCTCCTGCAGTCTCACAAGCACCTAGCTCTTCTCACCCCTTTCTGCTGTAAACTTCTCCAGCTCAGGACTGCCCTCCCACTCAACTACTCACTTCTCCTTTCAACTCTCCTCTCTCTTTTGCTCCTCTCTCTTGGTCCTTTTCTCTCTTTATCTTCCTCTCTCACTCTCGCCCCTCCTGGCCAAGCCCAATCTGTTGGCCATGTACAATCTACTACCTTCTCTCTCTGCTCTGGACTCTTCCAGATACCTCTGTTTTCCCTCATATCTACAATAAAAAGAAAAAACTTTCACTTAACCATACCTTGGGACAGAAACCTTCAGCTTATACAAAAATATGAACAAGTCACTCATCTGCTTGACATTTTTGATGGTTCCCATCAAGAAAAGAATGAATTTTTATTAAAAATGTGTTGAACTATTTATTTAAAGAGAGAGAGAGAGAGAGTTTTGATCTGGTATAAGAAAAAGACACTGCTTGCCATGGGAAGGCTTTCATCAAAAAGGGAGACAAGGAAACTAGCAATAGAATGATATATTTTATACAATAATACCTCTATCCCCAAACAGTGTAAGGCCAGGCTCTCAAACTATGTAAGATATCTTAGGCCAGGCTCTCAAACAATAGATTCTGGAATAAAGATTTGTTTGTGAATGATGTGAAAATATGACTGTTCCACAGTGTGGTTGAGGAGAAGGTTTTTATTGTAGATAAGAGGTACATCTGGACAATCAGAGGCATCTGGAAGAGTCCAGAGCGGGGAGAGAAACTAAACATGACTAGCAGGCTGAACTGAGCCACAAGAGAAGAGAGGGAAGGAAGAGCAAGAGAGGAAGACCAAGAGGGAGGGCAAGAGAGATGGGGACAAGCAGACCAAGCGAAGAGAACCAAGAGCCAAGAGAGCTTTGGGCTAAAATGTCAGGGTTGTGTAGGAATGAGAAGCTGAGGGGAGGGAAGTGCCTGGGCTGGAGAGGTTTAGGGTAGGAGTGGATGAGGAGGGCAGAGAGGACACAGGATGTGAGCAGCTTGAGCTCTGTATCAGGTACTTGCTGTGCTGAGAGAACCTGAGCCCCGTGCCAGGTTGGTATGTTAATGTCATTTATCCTGACATGACAGTTTGCAGAAAATCTATTGAGGGATTGCTGGAAAACCAATCACTGCCTGTGAGGCAAGGAGCAAGCCCAGAGCAGAAGTGGGATTTTGGATTCAGTCCCAGTAAAGGCTTCAGTTCACTTCCACATGTCTGCTCCAAATTGACAGAACTAAACTTGTTTTATTCACCAACCGACTAGTTTCTGGATGTGGGTTGATCTTCAGTAAAGAACTGCTTGAAGGCATCCCTAGAGAAGGACTCAGCTGACAACTGTCAGTCACTAAGACTTGCAGCATGGGGGAACAATTGCTTTGGCCCTGGAGAAGGACTCAGCTGACAGCTGTCAGTCATTAAGACTTGCAGCATCAGGGAACAATTGGGTCCTGAGTGGGGTTCTGGGCAGCACATCCACTTCATGAGCTAACGTGTGTACCATTTTATGGATAAGAAAGTAGTCTCACTGACTTTGTGACTTACCCTGGCTCACACAAGTCCCTGCACTTCTAATTCATCAGAGTCTGCATGTTTTGCTGGCCACATTCACCTCTAAAATGGAAACTTTAGTAGTGTACCTTTTTCATTACAATGAGCACAAACCTGGACCTTCAGGTGCTTTGAGTGGCAGTGTACAGTTTCACATACATTAATCATTTGAGGAACAATTAAAGCTAAATCAAAGATCCCAAGTAGGGCTTTGATGGTTTTCTGTTGGCTTAGCAACTGCACATGAATCTACTGATAATTTAATCATCATCTGTAGGCCCAGAGCCCCTCAGTTTAAGGGGAAGGTTTTTATTGTACAAATGAGACAGAGAAAGAGTGAGAGAGAGAGAGAAAGAGAACAGCTAGAGGTATCTGGAAGGGTCTAGAAAAAAGAGAGAAAGAAGTATACTGAACAAGACCAGCAGACTGGACATGGCCAGGGCTTTCTGTGAGAGAGGGAGAACAACAGGACCTAGAGAATAGACAGAAAATTTTGTTAGAGCTTGCTTTTTGGTTCTCCAGCTGCTCAGCCCCAAAATAATCACAAAGAAACTGTATTAATTAAATCACTGCTTGGCCAATTACTTAAACATATTGCTAGCTAGCTCTTACATCTAGAATCAACCCAACTCCATTATTTTATATTTGACCATGAGGTCGTGGCCTACCAGCAAAGTTTCAGTGCATCTGTCTCCAGCAGCTCCATGGCTTCTCTCCGACTCCACCCTTCTTTCTCCCAGCATTCAGTTTAGTTTTCCCCGCCTAGCTCTGTTTTACCCTCTCAGGCCAAGCCAGTTTTCTTTATTCATTAACCAATAAAAGCAACACATACACAGAAGGACCTCCCACAAGAAAACATACTAGGAGAAGCAGGAGCCGAGCAGAGAGAGCAGGTGAGAACAGCAGGTTATAAAGAGGATGAGTAACCGGGAGGAGGAAAGCCTGTAAACTGTAGGAAGTTTCAGGAGGGGAAGTTGGACGTCCTTTTGGAGTTTGGGGAATTGGAGTTTCCTTTGGCCCTGACACAAATGTGTTTCTGTAATGAGTAGTACAGTGAGGTCCCCCACCCCTCAAATACTCCTCAGTCAGGGCTAATTCTTGCAAAACTTTTTACCCTAGCGCTGGTGTTTTAACTATAAATATTATTTAATGATAGAATAACTATCAGGCACTTAATTATAATAATACATGTCACATCCAAAAGTTACCCTACCCCGCTCAGAAAAGGGGAGGCCCACTAACTCCATCCAAAATTGAGTCTAGGCCCAGCTCAACCTGGACTATTGGAAGGTTTCTGGTGGTTAGATAAAAGTCGGCATTCCTCCGGAACTTGTGAAATTGGTTCTCATCTGCCAAAAGGAGTCATCTCCCTTATCACTGGCAAAAGGGACTTATAACTCAATTGACATGTGCCTGTGGCTATATATTAAAGTCCTTGACGGTCTCCAGGCTCCCTCAGCTCCTACCCACAAGTACTTGTTACATGTTTCACAGCTCATGCTAGCTTCCTCAGGCTTCCTTCACCCCAGGTAATCATTTGTTCTCTTTATAAGGTCAAAAGTTTCCTCCTTGCCATTGCTATTCTCACTATTTCTCTCTCTCTTTTTTTTTCTCTCCCTCTCTCTCTCTTCCTCTCTGTTCTATTCCTCTTTTCTCTCTGTCTTGCTATCTCATGTTCTCTGACTATTCTCCCTTCTTCCGCAGATAGCCTAGCCATTAGTCCAATCTGCTTTTAAAAATACTCTTTGATCTGCATATTTTCTCTTTAACTACAACAAAAACCTTCCCTTTAACCATACTATGGAGTAGCCATTGCATTGAAGTGAACAAACCCATTCCACAGAAAAGAATCGTACAGGTGTTTTACATTAAACTATCCTTGCAGTTTTTGCCCTTGTGATTTTGGTGTTGACTCCAAATTCTTCCTCATGCGAATTCTGTGAAATTGAACCAAGCATGTTCAAAATTTAAGTTCATATTTTCATTCTGCTTTTAATTTTCAGCTATGATTTATATTTTTCTGTTCCTGTTCTCTACTGTTAGTTTTTAAAAAAAAATGATAATCTTTTAGAAAAGTTGGAATTCTTTATAACTGGAATTTTAAACATATAATCCATAAACTCTATCTTCCTATGTTCAACTGTTAAAAGTTCTTGAGGGTCCTTAGTGTACTTTTGTTTTAGATTTCTGCTGCAAGTTTGTTGTGCCTTCTTATAGGGAAGCCCAGGGATGGCCTTCATCTGAAAGATACTGGAAGCATTTTGCCATGTCTCTGAGATTGTTCCCTATCTTGACCTCAGAGAAGTAATTCCTGTACATCTGCTACTTGGGATTTTCATTTTCTCCCATGTGCCCTCTTCTAGGAAACAATAAATCTAATGGATGTCAAATATAAAATGGTTCCTGCATACCAAACACTATGCCTGATCTCTTGTTTGCACTAATGTTCTTGTGTTTTCCTAACAGCTCTGGTACGGCTCTACAATTTAGCTCACGAGAAAAGTGCAGTTTAGGACGATTACAGAGTTTTCAGAAGGCAACATAATTTCTAAATGTACGAGTGGAGATTCCGGCCCAGGCCTGTCTGGCTATGGAGCCAGATGCTGGACCAGAAAAGTAGATTTTGAGAAGGTCAAAGTTGGAAAAGAAAAGGATAACCTTTTCTTTCAAAAAGTTTCTTCTAAGCTAGATTATACATTCAGGACTCTCCAGAGCCAAACAACATTCTACAGAAATATTTAGAATAGAACTACACACTGACTTTTGTGATTTTGGAAGCTGAGAACTCCTTTGAGCTCAGTCAATAAGCCAGTAGTGTAGTTCAGTTCTGACCCGAAAAATCAAAGAATCTGGTGGTAGAAATCCAGTCTGAGGGTTTGCAAGAACAGATGTCTTAACTCATGCAGTCAGTCAGGGCTAAATCCTGCCTTCCTCCTTTTGTCCTCTATAATCCTTCAAGGGATAATGACAGTCACTCTGTGGGGTATCATGTACTTTGCTGACTACACAGATTCCAATGCCAACCATCTCATCCTGGAACACTCACAACATCTTCAGAGTAAAAAAAAAAAAAAAAAAGTAAGCCATGTTCCCCATGCCATCAAACTGAGATAAAAAGAAACATCACAGGATGGAACTCTAATTTTTAAAACCCCTAAAATCTTACCTGCTGAGGCAGGTCAACATGTAAGGGTTCCCAACATCAACATCAAGCCCTAGTACTCACATGTAGATAGGGAGAACCAATGCCAGCAAGTTATCCTTTGACCTCCACATACATGGCACGGCACACACACACACACACACACACCTAAAGCTTCAATTCCTGAATATTTTCCTTTTAACTGGAAATGTCCTCTGATAAAGTCATCCAAGCTGATAATAAATTATTTAAGAATGCTATATTTAAAACATTTTAAAGAGAAAAACATATTTTAAACCAATTTTAAGCTCTCTCCACCCCACAGTTAACGCTGGAGCGTGCCAGTGGCTGGAAAGGGGGAAGTTATTGGATTCCTACCGTTTCGCCTTATCTGTGGTTACTTCCCACAGTTTGTCTTGCTCTGTAGAGGCCCCACTTAGAATTCCTCATGGAAACTTCGTAGACTACAGGTAAGCTTGCCAAACTACTGGGGTGTCCAAACATTTCTCCCTTGCATGAACTCACTTCAGGTCAGACCACCTCATCAGCATGCAGGAGTCCAGACCTCATAAATGACCAATAAGTATCTCCGACTTCACAGGGCATGCAACCACCATTTCCCCTGACATCTCTCTTGGGAAGCAGCTGGGTGAGTAAAGACCTTAACTTTTCAGAGAGAAAGGAATGAGTTCTGCTCCTCACCAGCACTTGCTGGAGGAACACTCAGCGGGTTTGTTAAAGAAAGGAAACATAAGTTTGAACTCAGTGTAGAGGGAAGAACGAGGCAGGCAGTACTTTGCAACTATCACCATGACCACCACTTGGTCTAAAAGGGGGGATCTAGGAGGCAGTGTGGGGTGTTCAGCAATGATCTGAGGCTGGTGACTCAGCATCCACTGTCCCTGGTTCCTGGATGCCTTTCTTCCCTAGAAGGAGTAACATGACATCGGCATTTCCCTTTCTCTAAGGACTATTGCCAGTAACAAGCAGGTCAGAAAACTGTGTGGTAAGGAACAGTAGGAAGCACTGTAACCCCAACAAGAATGATTTCAAAAGTGCTGTGGGGGGAGTCTGTGAGGTAGGGGCTCCCAGTAAAGTACTCTTTGATGAACAGGGAGAGGCCAGTCAGTGCAGTCTGGCCACCAAAGAGGAGGATCTCCACACCACATTGGCTCTGGGGTCTGATGGCAGGAGTATCAAGTAAAAAAGAAAGATGTTTAAAGAGGAAGTCCATAGCATCTCTCAATTCCCAAACGTCATTGCTCTGAGGTGATTCTGAAGGGGGAGGTACTGGTGTGCGGTAAGGACCTTGGAGCGGGTAATTTCACCCCAACAGATGAGGTAAGAACTAGGTAAAAGCCTAAGCCTGAATCTGAGCCAGGTCTCCTCTCATCCAGTTTCTTAACGGTTCTCTTTTTATCACAACCCTCTGGGCCCCACCACACACACACACACACACACACACACACACACACCAACAAAAAGGCTCTCTGGTCAGCTGACCTGCTCAGTTCCTGTATCAGATACCTGCCCCCTCTACCTCCATCCCTCGAGGGCTTCCTCATCTTACCCAGCAGGGTAGGCACAGGGGTATTTTTTCCCAGTGTTTTCCCCAAGCCAGTTTTAGACTCTGCAATTAGGTCTTCTAGGAGATGCTCAGAATTGGGGAAATTTTGTACTTTCATTTTGTTTCTGTGGGGTTTTTTTTTTCTTATCCAGATAAATGTGCTCATCATGTGCCCCATTGGATGATCTGGTCCATCCCTCAGTAACTCTTTTCTGCCTGGATAGCTTGTGTAATAGAGGGCTTTTAGTTAGAAGTCATGTTGAAGATAGTCATTGGCTGGGAAACCAAGATGGACAAAGGCATCAGCCCCAGATACTGACTGGCAGCCAGGCAACTTGGCCAATGGTAGCCATTAACTCTCAAGAGAAAGAGAGAGGAGTAGCAAGTCTTAGAAGTCAGACTGTCTTTGCATTTAAGAGTTGGAGATTGGGATTGGGAAGATGGCTCAAACAATAGAGTGCTTGTCATGCAAGCTTGTGAGCCTGAGTTTGGATCCCTGACATCCACATAATAGCCAGGTGCAGTGTACCTATAACCCCAGTGCAGGCAGCAAGGGAACAGGGACAAACAGATCCCAGGGCCTTGCCAACTAGCCAGTCTAGCTGAAACAATTAGCTCCTGGTTCAGTGAGAAACCCTGTCTAAACATATATAAAGTAGACAAACATAGATGAATCTCTGGACTCCACTTGTATATGTATGTGACTGCACCTTCACACACACACGTACAGCACACACACACACGCACAACTAATCAAAAATAAAGAATTGGAGATGACCTCATTGCAAAGCATGTTTTAAGTGTGGGAGAAGCTGTTCTCTGTACAGGCCTCCTTGCGCTGGGGTGAGGCATCGTGTAGCCAAAGGGAAGGAAGTGATGCTGTACCACAGACGAGGGAGGCTAGGAATGGGAAACCATACATTCCCAGGATTCTCCTGCTGTTCGTACTAGAAGAAATATTCAAAAGACAATAAGTTATCGACCATCATGATCCGAAAGATTGACTAGCCCATTCTTGCCTAGCGTACCCTACTGAAAATGGTATCGGTGAATAGAGAAAGCATAGATGTAGAGTTAGATGATCCAGGATCTCTCATCTCTCTCTGTCTCTCTCTCTCCGTGTCTCTGTCTCTTTATCTCTGTCTCTCTGTCTCTGTCTCTCTTTCTCTCTCCCTCTCTCGTGTGTGTATGTGCATGTGTAGCAACTCTTATACCTCCATCTATAAAATAGGAAAATCATACCTGCTTCTTACTGTTATATGGAATAACAAACATGGAGGCCCTGAACCTGCAGGGACTTCAGTTAGTGGCATTTCTTTCCTTTCTACCTTCTTAAATCTTCAAAGAATAATATGTATACTCCAGAAAAAGAGAAAAACACCCTTTACGTAGAGTCTGGATATTCGGGTTTGGCCTAGATCCAGTTTTATACCCCCACTAGCTCTGTCTGCTCCCAAGACTGCTGTGAGGATAAAATAACATAGTAAATGTGTTGGTTTCAGAAAAGTGGCTTTGTGAATACAAGGTGTTCCCAACTGTGTGTCTTTCCACGTTGGTTGGATCTGTCGCGTGGGCTCCCTCCCACTGAAAGGAGCTGCTCTGCGCAGAGCTGCAAAAATTTGGAAACATTGGAATTAGCCACATTGCCTGTCTTAATTATGATTTCTATGCTGTGAAGAGACAGCATGAGCATGGCAATTCTTACAAAGGAAAACATTTAATTGGGGCTGTCTTATAGGTTAAGAGGTTTAGTCCATTATCATCACAGCAGAAAGCAGAAAGGCAAGCAGGCAGTAATGGTGCTAGAGAAGGAGCCGAGAGTTCTCCTCCCAGATTGGCAGGCAGTGGGAAGACAGAGTGAGCCACTAGGCCTGACCTGAGCTTCTGAAACCTCAAACACTTTCTCCAACAAGGCCACATGTTCTAATCTTTTCAAATAATGTCACTCCCTATGAACCTGTTGGGAGGTCATTTTCTACCAACACATTGTCCAAGACCTTATTAGCTTCCTGAGGAAAGAGTGTAAGAGCCAGGGGTGGTAAACAACAGCAAGGAAACTGCCTTCAAGACACAGAGGGCAGCTGCACATATGAACTCATAGGGATTGTAACATCATACATAGAACCTGTGCAAACGCAGACAAGACCAAGTCTCAACTGGGAGATGAGAGCAGGGCACAAAACCCCACCACTAGCCATGGACGTGTTAATAGTTATCAGTTCCTGGAAGAGGGATGGACAATCTTCTCTGAGAGTGTAAATCAACCAGGCTCCAGTGGAAGACCACATACCCAAGAATATTTGAGCGGCACAAAATGGTTTCAATGGGTTGAAGAAGAAAGGATGCAAAGTTGGGTGAATGTCCTTGGAAGAAGGGGGGGGCATAAATATGATAAAAAATTCACAAAGGACTAATAATTTTTAAAAAAAAAAAAGAAGTTTCATTCTGGAAGGATGAAGTTAACGTGAAGCAAACGTTTGAAGAGGAGGCGGGGCTTGGCAGAAGCACACGGCTGGAGCATGCATTCCAGTAGCTGTGCAACTCAAGGACCGAGATCATTTTTGAAATCTCTGATTTAATGGCCAGGTGTGGTGGTGCACACCTTTAATCTCAGCCCTCAAGAAGCAGAACTAGGTAAATTTGAGACCAGCCTGGTCTACATAGTGAGTTCCAGGTCAGCCAGAACTATGTAGTAAGACCCTGTCTCAAAAACCAAAACAAAACAAACAAAAAACAAGACAAATGGAAAAGGAAGAAAAGAAGGAAAGAAACTAATTCATGTCATTTGCCGATTTCTATGGTATCAACTTCACATGTGGCCAATTTCTAGCTTCCTCAGTGATGACACTGAGTGTTGAGTTGGGAACGTGCCGTACCTAATTCGCCACTGTGAAATTGGCATACTGGAGGAAGGAGAGGGAAAGCAAAAAGAGTAAGGACCACTTTTCCTCTATCCCCAGCTCTTTCTACCCTCAGGCCTTCGGAGAGGCCAAGAGTAGAGCACCTGGGATTATGACAATGGATTCTAAGAGCATCAGCCTGAGGGCCAGCAAGATGGCTCAGTGGATAAGGGCACTTGTCCAGGCCTGGAGCCCACATAATGGAAGGAGAGAACTGATTCCTAAGGATTATTCTTTGACCTCTGCATGCACAACTATGGCAGGCACGTACACACACACACACACACACACACACACACACACACTCTCTCCTACCCTCATCTTTCAAAATCTCTTTGTGAGCCCCGATCATAGCATTTTCTAGTGTTCTGTTCATACAGTAAGTTTTCCATAGCAGAAACTTATACATAACCTCTAAATTGAAGATAGCACTGAACCAGCTTGATCCTGCCACATTGTGCCCATCATAGAAATGGGCTGTTAGCCAGTGGTCCACTCTTCCTCCCCCCACTTTGTTTTTTTGAGACAGGGTTTCTCTGTAGCTTTGGAGCCTGTCCTAAAACTCTCTCTGGTCCACTATTGCCCACCCCATCAGTCTGTGACTGTAGCCTCGGGTTTGACTTGCAGAGGTGTTTAATGAGACCGTGGGACACAGAAGTTCTATTATCTCATTGAAGGTTAGATACAGAACTTGAGCTCCGAATTATCTCATCTGTAGGTAGTCTACCTAAAGTCTCTTTCCTTAGGAACCAAGAAGAGTTACCAGTCAGATCTACTCAGAGAACTTGTGACACCCATTTCCTGGAAACAGTTTAGAAAAAAGAGGGTGGGGAGGGATCACATTTCTGCCCCAAACCAGAGTTTGACCGAAGTGACTACACAGCTCCTTTCCTGGCTCCCAGAGGTCTAGACACCTGACAGGTTTCTCAAGAACAACGAAGTGATTTAAGCCTGATCAGATATGAGCAATCCTTGAGACTCAAGCAAAAAAGAAGAAGAAGAAGAAAAAAAAAAAACGCTTAGTTGAGACAGGAAGCTGGTTCAGGAACTCGGTGGTTCCTGATGTGTAGAGTTGACAGCAGAGGCAGCACTATCTGATCAGAGCCTCCACCAGGGCAACCATGAGCAACTGCCCGGCTCCCAGCCAAGAACCGCGTCCCTCTCTTCACTGGCTAATGGAGCCCAACAGATCCCTCTCCTTGGGCATGCTTCTGCTTCTTTCTCTGGCTTTTGAATTGAGCTACGGAACAGGTAAGTTTCCATTTGTTTAAGGGTTTGAGTCCTGTGTTTAGCAGATTGGAATCAACAGAGCTTCAGGGATAGAGGAGACATGGGCTGGGGTGTGCAGTTCAGTTGCTTCTTCGTTAAGGAGTGCTTCTGGGTTTCTACTGTGTCTTTCAAAGAGGAAGAAACTTGCGTGTTCCTTGAGCCTCAGGTTCCAAGGATTAGCCCCACCGACACTAGTTTCTAAGGAAACTAGAAGACAAAGTCACCTGCTACATCCATAATCAGCCTCTTGGTGTAAGGGACTCAGGCTGAAGTTCTGAGTGGCTGATTTGGGTTGGGTATTCTTCTGGCAAAGACACAGGCTATGGAATAGAACTCTGGAAGACTTGTCTTTCATCCCTGCTGTGATTCTCACACATACACCAGCAGAAAAAAAAAAGAACATGATCCAGTATAGAGCGATGGTGGCAGAGGGAAACAGGTACAAGTGAGAAACCTCAGACCTCTGGCTGACAAAGTCGGCGGCTGCAGTGTGGTCACACTTTTTTATAAGAGATGATTCCAAAGCAGCAAGAAGGGAAGAGGTTGGGAGTTTTGGAGCCCCGGGCTGGTTATATGCAAATCAAGAAACTTACGGTCAAAGAAGCTGCTGCAGTGGAGCCAGTGGATAGCTAAATTAAAGGAGTCAGACCTCTCTCCCGTCCTACTGATTCTTTCCAAGGTGAGATACTGTTTCCTGCTGAGTGGGGTCAAAGCTATAAGGAAAGGTATTGAGAGCATCAGAGTTAAGAGGAATACTAGACGGACCATGTGAGTGGAATGGGCAACTCCATGTTAGGATTTGATCAGATTGTGGGAGACAGCCTGGCATGGAGATGGCTTTAGGGAGGGGATGGGAAAATCCTAAGGGCTAAAGCGTTTGGCCTTAGCATTTTGGCCTTGGCGTTTTCTGCAAATCCATTATGGACTTTTCTAAGAAAATCCCTGGCATGTGCCAGGGATGTGGGGGGTGCTGTAATCGGAATCTCTTGTTCAAGTCTCAGATGAGGGGGCCCTTGCTTAGCCTCACTTTGAGAGCTTAAATCACCAAACCAAGCATCTCCATAGGTAGAGCTAAGCCTTCCTCACTGTATCCTGTCTGAATCCCACCATTCCTGGGTTATTTGGTGACTAATAACTATGGGATGAATTTTTGTTTTTCTGCTTGAATAGCCTTGCCCGTGACAGCTCAGGCGTAGCTAGCAAATGTTCTGCTTAAGGGTGAGAGCTCATGTCCAGTCCAAGAACACATACATACATGTCACCCCACTTAGCAACTATTCTTTCCTTCCATTCTGTCTTCTAAAATTGGTTCAATTTTTGTCAGTCTTCTATTTTTAAATGTGTACTCTTTTGTGAAACCCCAATAAATCTCAAATAGAAGTGTTTTGCAAATGAGACAGATCAGTCATGTCAGAGCAACCCAGCGAAGATGCTTGACTCTTGTAAAAATCAGAACCTTCCCATTCCAGCTCAGTTTTCAGTTCCCAGTGAGAACTGTAAAAAGCAGAAAGCCCACATGTCCCTTCCCGGGTATAACAAATTCTCCCAAATGACAGTTGAGTTATTCATCCACTTCGAACATCACATGCTTATTTTATACAACTTCTATATAGCATCTTGACTTAAATTCAAGAGCCATAGTAAAGAGTATTTGGGTAAATAACTGCAAGGTAAAATTTTCTGCCCTTTTTATTCTATAGTTTCCTGGGAGTCATTTTTAATATCTTGCCCTTAAAGAAGACAGATATATTGTGCTTATGTCACAATGTTAGTATTTACTAGGCTCTCAGGAAGCCTTATATTATTTACAATGGAGAGAGCCCAGGCTGTGGTTTCTGCAAAGCCAGCCCCAGGTTTCTTCAATTCATTGTGTACATTAATTTGCCTAACAATATCATTTTTGTTGATCTCTGATACTGCTCCCCCATCATCATTCCTGCCAGAACATTATGATTCTCATCTACATAGGCCATTAACTCCGACTCACAGATATTTTCATATCATGTGCCTAATGTTTCCATGAATGCTTGAATTAGATACAAATGCCAAGTTCATGTTCTGAAGAATCCACGCCAAAGACAAAATATGCAGTCACATCGTATCTAGAAATCAATTGGCTCAGATCCTTCAATGTATCGATAATATTTCAAACTATACCTCATTTATAGAGCAATTTTGGGTCATGTCCATGTTGAATAGAGATTGCATAGCATCATTGTCAGTATTGGCCACTATGGTGATGTATGAATCATGATTGATAACTCTCCCAAAATAAGGTGCTTTTTTTCTTCCATGTAGGTCTTTCCCACATCCTCCATACATGTTGAGTAAGAGATGAGGGTCAAATGCCTGGGTTCTAGGCTTGACCCAACCTAGTGCAGCTATTCTATGCCAATATATGGATCTAGATATTTCTTCAAAAAAATTAATTCCATGATATAAAACTTCACCTTTCTTTATCTGTAACATTGAAACAGAGTTCAAAGCAAAAGGGATTTGGTTATTTATAGGCTGACTTTCAAAGATTCTATTCAGCACTGATCTACTGAGTGTATCTGACATTACCAGACAAGGTGTAGGGGGAGGAGGAACATGAGCAATCACAGCCTCTGACAGGCACCTGACATGATGCTTAGTATGTGAGAGCCCATTTAAAAATTGTTGTTGAATAAATAATAGTAGAAAATACTATATATTTGCTTTATACAAGATATTATGCTAAGCGCTTTATCATTGAATTATCACACCAACCCACCACCATCACCAACAGAGAGATTATCATCACCATCATTAGTACTATTACAACTTTATAAATGAGGAAAGATAAGCAGAGTAAATTAACAGTCTCTGTATACTCTACATGTCAGTGAATGAAATGGGATAAACTTCTGTTTGAGAAATGGGAAGAATGATACAGTGTATCTAGGTCCCATGAGGAAAATTAGAATACAATATCTATAATTAAAGGGTATGTGTTGAATTGAAACTAATTGAGGCATAGCAAATGTCAAAAGGTGAGAGGAATCGATAGGCTACAGGAGAATACAGAAAGCACATACAAAATGAAGTGTGGAAAGTAGATAGAAACTGTTTTCAGCATACAGGTTTTTGTTTGAATCCTTTCGTTTATTTAGGCAAGAGTTGCAGTTGCATGTGTGTCCGTAAAACTTCAACAGAACAAAAGAGCTGCAAACAACACTCTTGCCAGTTTTTGTGTTGTCTTTCAAATAGAGAGGTTGGTTTCTACTAGGGTTGGGAAAGAGTGTTTCAGACGGAGATACAAATACAGAGCTAAAGTGATACAAGTGCTTGGGGGGAGCGGCAAAGGGTGCGTTGTAGCCAAAAGTCAGCAGTTTGTGACTGAGGAGCTTCTAAATCCTCACCTGGAAAGTGGCAACCAATCCTGTCTCTCCTCCCACATAGGGATGCTACAGAGATGAAATGGATTTCATTTTGTTTGTGGAAAGAGAAGCACTTAGACTCATCTTGTCATTCATTCATTCAACCCACTTCATTTTATTCATTCACTTTGACAAGAAGGATTTTCTGGGCTTCCGCTGTGTCCCAGGTACCTCTTAGACACCACAGCAAATAAAAGATACAATCCCTCGTCTGGAAAGATTCTAATTGTGTGAGGATGACAAGTGCAAAACTCGCTAAAACTGTGATGAAGTTAAAACTAGTTAAATCTGCGTGAAGGGGTGATGTAAAGTGAGATGGAAGCGTGTGGCAGGAAAGCCCTGAGTCCAGAAAGTCTTCCCTCATTTAAAGGAGTCAAGGTGAAGACCTGAAGGGTGGAAGGAATTGGTCGGGCAAAGGGTGGTCCAGGCTTTCAGGTTAAGAAATGATGGGTGCTGACAGTCTGAGCAACAAAGACCCAGCACTCTCAGCACCGTGGGACAGGGATATTTACCTGATATCTAGGTTTAAAAATCAAACCTTCGACAAGCTATTTTTTCCTTTCTCAGACTGCATTTACAGCTAGAACTGCAAAAAAGCCTGTCTCTTTTATACAAAAAAAGAAAAAGAAAGAAAGGAAGGAAGGAAGACTGAAAGAAGAAAAGAAAAAGAATGCAGCAAGATGCTAAAAACATCTGTAAAATATCATAATAAAGTCAAAAATAAAGTTCTGAGGTAGAATCCCACCGTGTGAATGGGTTAGCTAAATCCTGCAAATTTCGGGCCACGGTTCACCTGCCTATGTGAATCACTCCACCATCAAAGCAGAGTTACCCATGAAGGAAAGTGAGTCGGTGTGAAGAGCACACGTTTCCTCCCAGCCTCTTCTAGTAAACAGGGCTGACTGAATCATGGGCTCACTGGAAAACCTTCATCAGGCAGTAGGATGTTTCAGGAACAGAGACTCGCTGTGAAAGGTTTTACAGCCACACTGTGTTTCCACTTGGGCTAGGTGAGGATGACCTCAAGCACCCTCCAGACTCAGCAGTCATGGGAGCAATTACATCATTATTCTCTGTGTGTTTGGGTGTTAGGGTCTCCTGGTGAAGTTTTGGTTCCACTCATTGTGCATGCAAATCATGAAGTCTGTCTTCATCTGCCCCATTTCTTTCCTTTCACCCTCTCTCCTCTTACCTCTATCATTTATTTGTTTATTTGGCTACTTTCTACTGCGACCTTACCCTACTTTTCTCTTCCTTCTACCACTTCTGTACTCTGAAAACACACACACACGCATACACACACACACACACACACACACACACACACACACTGGGTCATATGATAGGAAAGGTTTTATAGGAGGCATTTGGAGAGTGAAGTGTCAGCAACGGTCTTATGGGTAAATTCCCCCATTTTCCCCTTCTTCTCCATATCAAAATTAGTTTAAAATGTCAACAGTATGGTAGCGATCCTGTTTTTTAAAATCTCATGTCTCTTTCAGAAATAGCATTTAGGAAGTCTTCCCCGAAATGGACATATATTCAGAGGTCCGTGGACGGCTCTCAGTCTTCCCTCTTTGCTGTTCATATATTTAGGACTCAGGACGTCACATTTTGGGTACATTTTTACAGTTCGGGTGTGAAGCACCAGAGGAGCTGTGTTGTCTGGAACTGTCAGGCATTTCTGAGTGTGGCCGGAAGGAAATCCAATGAGCTTCCCAACATACCCCTGTAAAAGTAGCACTAAACAGCCACAGTGAGAAGGAGGCTTCATCTAACTGAGCAACAGGGTGAACACTCTGTTGGAGGAAATACTGCAATGCCCCAAAGACTGGCTTCCTTGTTGCCTAACCTGCTTTCCTGTAGCAACCAAGCATCAACCATACTCATCCTGACTTTAGCCCATGTAGACTGCATCTTCTTCCCCCCCCCCCACATCACTAGTCTTTAATTAATTTGCGCTGGGCCATTTAGCAGGCAGTGTAGGGATTTCAGAGCACATTGATGTCAAGACAATTTTAGCCAGTTTACCCAGTTTTCCAGTAGCTCAGCTTTACCACAATTGAGAGGGGGGTCTCTTCTAGATAGACCCGTCGCAGAAGCAGGTGTTTTTATTTTACCCTTTAGAATCTCTTATCAGCTAGAACAATCTATGCTCATTGAGTCATGTGCTCCTATCATGAACACTAACTCATGGTTAAATTCAGTTATATACATATTAGGCTAAGCTAAGAGGTCTGCCAGGGTAATATGACCTTCAGAACTTGTCAGTGAAACAGATATTTCAGAGTCTCTCCGTTCCAAACACTGTATCAGGGCTGTCAGACATACACAGTGGAGTAAGGTTCTTTCTCTGGAGAAGACTGTATTCAAGTGGGGCAGATAGCAATAAAATGAACGAACGGGCACTGGAACACCAGGCGGCAACAGCCAGAGTGATGGGCAGGGGGGCTATCCTGGATACTCTGTCAGACGAGACCTCTCCGAAGAAAGAATTCTCTGAGCAGGCATCCAAAATCAAGTGAGGAGCTAGGCTGCTCAGGTATATAATGGAAGAGCTTTCCAGAGAGAAGCAGCACATACCAAGGCCCAGAGGCAGTAATGTTCTTGATGAGGTCAAGGAACAGGAAGCTGCCTGACCATAGCGCTGTGAAAACCAGAGAGTGAGCAGGGCATGGATTAGGAGCAACGCCGGGTTTTCAGTGAGCAGAGTCAGTGACTATGAACTTGTGAGTGCTAGAAAGCCCTGGAAGATTAAAATTAGACATGGTTTTAAAGGATCTATCTGTCCATGGTACAAATGCTGGGAGATTAGTTGGGAGACAGTGGTAGCAGCTGGGCCTGTGGTGGTAAGGAACGGCATGAGGAGTGCTTCTATGTCAGACCTACATGGAAATTAGAACCAGCAGGATTGTCTGTCAAGACCAAATGTGGAGTGTGACAAAGGACAGACTCAAGGACACTCCAATGTTCTGGCCTGAGAAACTGGACAAATGGTCACGCTTGAGCAGAAAGTTCTTCGCTAAAGTCAGCTGCCATTTAAACCTCTAAGCGCACATCTATGTTGGCAGTGAGCAGTTTAGTCATAATACACAACTGTAAATACTGCCGAGACACGGCAAACTGTGCAGCTACATGAGAAGCTGAATAGGTAGGTGTAAATAAGGGAGAGAAGGAAGCCTGAGCCCAGGCATAGTCTGATATTTAGATATCTGAAAAAACCAGAAGTTTCCCCCAAGGAAACTAAGAATGATAAAAGAGCAAAATTGCAAGTCAGGGAAGTGTAGTATCTCGGGGACCAATGCAGGCAGTGTTCAAAGGAGGGAAGATGAACTATGTCAAGTATTCCTGAGGAACACTTAAGATGATGCTGGAGAATTAATTGAGCTGGCCCTGTACAACAGACTAATGCTGACCAGTGAGAGTCAATAAGAATATTTGTTTGGAGTGGGCATGGGGGAAACTGGATCAAGAAGTAAAAGCAGAAAACATAAACAGGCAGGCAAGGACCTTCCAAAAAGAAAATGAAATGGCCAAGTGGCTGAAGATGAACCTGGAATCAGAGGAGAGATTTTTTTTTTTAATGAAGGCAATTAAGTGTTTGTATGTGTGCATTGGTGAAAGAAATCCATAAGGCAGCTGATAATGCAGGGGACATGGATTACAGAGACAAAACTTAGAAGCACGTGAGCGGTCCTTGAGGGGCGAGACTAGCCTTGGACGGGAACACAGGCCATTCCTCCAGGGAGACAGATCAACTGGGATTTCCATAGATTGAAATTTGCTTTTCATTTCTTCTATATTTTTTCAGTGAAACAGAAAGGGCAGTCACCCCTGTGAGGGGAGGCAGAAAGGCAGGCTGTGGGTTTGAGCACAGCGGAGGTATTAAATAGTCAGCACTAGTATCCCTTATTTTGGTTTTTGTGGGTTTTTTTTACACCCCTCCCATTCTTGTTGGTTCAGCTTTTTTTCAAAAGGGAAATAAAATAATCTCTTACCATTACCGTTATTAATTATCTCAGAGATTTTTGGAGAACTAGGATTCCAGTTTGGACACGAAGCACATGACCTCCCTAATTTCCGCAGTCCTCAGACCCTTCTCTGCTTATCGCCTGACTTGGTGTTTCTGGAACTATGGTCCTCTGGGCTTCTTTTTACTGTTACCCACTCTTCACCCTGCATACTGAGTGCTGGGAAGGACCTTGGTGGAGAAATTATAGACTGAGATTCTCCTCTCCCGACACTGCCACTTACTCTGTGACATTAAGGGAGTCATTTACCCTGCTTCTGCATTCTGCGTCTACCCTGTTACGTCTGAATTGGCAGGACCCTGGTGTAAGTAATTCCAGGATTTCCAATGGACACTTTGAAATACTGAAGTTATGGTTAGGATCCCGGTGGTTGTTCTTGTAGACCACCGCCTGTTTTACCAAGACAGTTCGGGAGGAGAGGCGAGCGTTCTCCAGGTCTTCCATCATAAGGAATTATGGTCCCTTCCTTCCCACAGGTGGAGGCCTGATGAACTGCCCAGTGATTATCCAGCAGCTGGGAAATGACACCACATGGCTGCCCCTGACGAAAGAGAGCGTTAACAAAAGCATCCGCATCCTTGTCACGATGGCAACGGCAATGTCTCTAGAAAGCAAAATCACTAAGAAAATAGTGTCTTTTAATCTCGCTAAAGGGGGCTATCTAGAGCACCTGGAGAATGGCTACCAGTTTCAACCGGAAAACCTGAGCCTGGGGATCCTGGGAAACAGGAGGGAGAGTGAAGGATGGTACATCGTGAGTTTGGAGGAAAATGTGCAAGTTCAGCAATTCTGCATACAGCTGAAGCTCTATGGTAAAAATGGGAGTTTTCACCCTTTGTATGGGAGGGCCCAGAAGACTTTAGGCCTCTCTCAGAAGCAGAGTGTCTGGAATTGGAAGCAACTTGAAAGATCTGGTCCAATGAGTATTTAAGCTTAAGGGAAGCACGTTGACAGGCTGACATTTGTTTGTTTGTTTGTTTGTTTGTTTATCTCCCAAACTGCACATAGGTGAAGGCTGATTTGATTCCTGTTTTGAAAGGAAGGGAGCCCACTGTGTGGGAACAGAAGGGCTGGCTTTTATCTCTTACAGGGCTTAGTTTGCATATCAAGTTTTTAATAAAAGGATTTTTTTTCTATCAAGCCCAAAAGTACAAAGTTTGAACATAACTGAACAAACCTACCTTCTTTTTCATTGCCAGGGACCCTGACTCCAGAGGCAAGAGGTTTTGCACGTGCTTAGCCACACTTGTGTGGGATGTTTGCTGAAGTAGAGGTTCTGAGTAAAGAAAGCTGACATTCCACCCACAGACAGGTCACCAAGCCCAGAGCCCTGGGGGAGGCTTCCACCTACACGGGGAAAGAAACGACTTTTTTTTTTTTTTTTTTTTCTCATTTGAACCAGAATCTGGTTATGTCGTTGTTTAGTTGAGGGATTGTAGAACCTATATCACCTGAGTCCAGTGTTTTTCTGAGCCCTTCTAACTTCTGCTCCTGTCCTTGAAGACAGCTAGAATTCCTATCTCTTAGGCCCGGAGGCTCATCTGCTTTCCAAGGCTTCCTGACATCTGTGTGGGGCTTCCCTGGCTTTTCAAAGGGATCTCTTGCACCACGAAGGATGGGATAGGAAGCCTACAGCCAGCATTTCACTGAAACCGTCAGTTATCTAGGAGAGAAACAGAAACATCTGAACTCTCTCCTGCCCCAGTGTTTCCCTTCCGCAAATAGAGAAAGCTGAATTCTCACAGCCCTCTGCTGAGTGGACACGGAGGCCACACATCAAGTGTTTTTTTTTTTAAAAAAATATATGTCATATAATCTGTCCCTTTGTTTTTATAAGTTTACTGACTTTGTCAAACCTTACGTAGTTAGTTGGGTACTTTGGGAACTGTGCTCTCTGCCACCACAACTCGCTTTGCTGAGAGAGGCGGTTGGGCTGATTTCAGAATCTGACTAAGCTGCTTATCTCAGCCTGGCCACTTAGAAGCTGCATAATTGTCAAACAAGACATGCCATTTCTCTGAGACTCAGTTTTCTCATCCACAAAATGGGAATAATTATTTTTAGTTATGATTATTGAGAGAATTTAAAAAGATGGATAAGAAATGCCAGCAATGTGCTGGTCTTCTAGTAGCTGTAATAAGCATGGCCTTGCCTATCTCATAGCTTTAGAATTGTACAGATCGATAGGGCCTGTGGCTATGATTGAAAACCTACCAGTGCCTTAGACCCACCAAGTACTTGCTACACACACACACACACACACACCACAAATACACCACATGCACCACATATACACCACACACAAACCACACACATATACCATACATACCACACACCACACACACACACCACATTCCACACACACATACCACACACACACACACACCACACACATATACCATACATACCACATACCACACACACACATACACACACACCACAAATACACCATACACACACCACCTACACACACAACACATATACCATATACACCACATACTATACACACACCACATTCCAAACACACACACACACCACACATACCACACACATACATACACACCACACACACAGGCATGATGAAATCCTATCACTGAAAGCTCATGCTTCAAACTCTAGGAGGTTGTACTTTAAGCCAATCAAAACTCATCTTATTCCTGATAGAACTGACAGAGCAGTCCAGGTGAGGCACGCAGTACCCTAACAGTATTAGCAGGAAGGAACCAAATATCAAATGCTTCTCTATCTTATCTCGAGGGTCCTGGAAAGAGCAGAGAGCCGTGAGGGTTGCTGTGAGTGGCAGTTTTCCACAAGAGACAACTCGCACTTTAAGACTTCTCAGTGAGGGGAAAATGCCAATTGTCTAGACGTTGTTTTGGCAAATAAGCCAGTCAAATTGAGTTCCAGGAGTTGTGTTTCAGTGATGGCTCCCTTGCTCCTCCTCCTGACAGAGCAGGTCTCCACTCCAGAGATTAAAGTGTTAAACAAGACCCAGGAGAACGGGAATGGGACCTGCAGCTTGACGGTAGCCTGCACGGTGAAGAAGGGCGATCACGTGACTTACAGCTGGCGTGATGAGGCGGGCAACCATCTGCTGAGCCTCGCCAACCACTCCCACCTTCTGCACATCACCCTTAGCAGCCAGCATCATGACAGCATCTACAACTGCACCGCAAGCAACCCTGTCAGCAGTCGCTCTCAGAGCTTCGACCTATCACAGGAGTGCAGGCGAGAATCCTCAGGTGGGTACTCTGGGGGCAGCCAGGGCACATCAGCAGCGGCAAATCCAATGCTAACCGGTCCAAGAGCTCTGCTTCCATAGCCAAGCCTTGCCAACGGCACTTGTTATCTATATGTTGTCAATGCATCCAACAAAGGTGCTTTCACGTCGGCCCTAGGTGGCATTCTGTTACATTTGGTTCACAGTTGAGGAACAAATAAGGAAGGGAAAACAAAAAAAAAAACCAGAATCAGACCCAGAACTCAGGTTTCCAAGAGAAAACCTTTTTCCAGGCCTTCTGCCCTGGATCATCATGAGCACACAATGATGTCTAGGAAGGAGAAAGCAGGTTGCAAGTGCTCAGTCCCAAAGCCATGCTCCAGTGTGGTGAGATAGTTCTACACTGTCAGTAAGTACTTCCCTGGTGCTTATCCTACAAGAGAAGAGTTGATACGATGTGCGATCTCTGCGCTGCAGCAATGCATTGTAAATGCAAACGTGAGACGTTTGTTTGATAATGAAGTTCAGGCTGTAAGGGTGGGGCTTGTGCTCTGAATGGATTGTGAATCCTAGAGCCAGCGAGAGGATCAGAGTGAGAGGTAAACTAAGTTCCGGAGTGTGAAGCCAGGGAATGGTGATGAAATGATAGCACTCCCTTATTGCCAAGGCACTGTTAACTCTATCATCTCTTTGGCTCACAATAAACTTGTCAGGTGGGTGCTATTGCCAGCTTCATTTTACATAGGAGGAACCTGGAGTTCACAGAATTTAAGTATCTTCCTCAAGTTTCTTCAACATCAAATAGTGGAGTTAATGCCTAAATCTTTTGAGTAGGTCTTCTCTTTTCCAAGGTAGAAAGCATGGTTGTTCCATTGGGAGAGAAAGCTGATGAAGTAAGCCCATCTCACCAAGAAACAGAATAGACCACTGCCCTCTTGTGCCAGACTGTGCCTCTGTCACAGGAAGATTCGGGGAAAGCCCTGAAGGGCATTACTTACACCCTGACATCTCCTAGCTAGAGAAGGGAGCAAGAGTCATTTTAAGGAGACTCCCACCCACACAGACTTGGTGTCTGTGTGACACACCAGATGGACAGGGACAGAGGAAAGGGGACTACATACGCTATGCTATGAGCATAGTACTTCCTGTAATAGAGACTCCCCACCCCCAAAGGATTCTCAGAGAGGAAATACCCCTGCTGTACCCCAACATATTCCTTTGACTTCTTTTTTTATAAACCTAATGTAGTTGCGTCATGGAAAGAGTCAACCATCTCCTCTTTCTAAATGTGGCCCACAAACCATGTGTAAACTATTCTCCAGGTCTCTCCCTGCCTACAGTCATTCAGACATCCTGAAAAAAAACAAAACAACAGTGCTGTATAGTGGGAAACTTCCAGAATGTGGTCCCAGGGGGCTCTTTCTAATTACTGGAGTAAAAAGCTCAGCTTTCTCTGGGACTTTATTCTTCATCTGTAAGTGACGGCTTTGATTGCTCACTGGCTACATGGCACGTCACTAACCCTCACAGCCATCAGATGATGCAGATAGTGCTAACATCTTCGCACTACGGATGAAGTGAAGAAAAAATTGAAAGGTTTTAATAAGATCAAACACAGAGCCAGTGAGAGAACTGAGCTGTCTGGTGCTGAAATTTTCTTAGGTATTCATGGAAGAGCGAATTCACT
Organism: Ondatra zibethicus; assembly: GCA_004026605.1. Lineage (NCBI taxonomy): Eukaryota > Metazoa > Chordata > Mammalia > Rodentia > Cricetidae > Ondatra > Ondatra zibethicus. The sequence continues at coordinate 32,666 of PVIU01012497.1, read as the reverse complement.
TAAAGTGCCTTAGAAATCATAATGAAAAACTAGTTGTTTTCCTTGAAGATGAGGGAGAAATATTCATTATGCCCGCCCAGTTCTCGTTGGTTGTAAAAGCCTGTTTAGGGGCAGGCAACACATTTTTCCTTGGCCTTTCTCAAAATGGGATGCTGGGATGGGAATTTCTTTCATGCTCCAAGACAGCTTGACAAGCATCTAACTAGTGCATAATAAAATCTTGGTAATCCATAAAGCTTACACCTAAGAGCATTCAGATCAGGACATTCTAAGCGAACACTGAAGATGGTTTTACCTGTTTAAGGCATCCTGAGGATGAAGTATACACTGGTGTGACCAAGTATGTAGCAGGCTTCTGTGAGGTATGGAGGGACATGAAGTGACAAGACAGGGTGCTCTGAGAGGAACTCTATCAAGGACTCATCTGTAGGGGCCCACAGCTGTGAGCCTGTTCCACCTTGATTAAAGGTCAGAGAGTTTGAGCTTGTTTTCACTCTTTCAAAGCTGTTGACAACAGGAATGGTTACAAACAAGATGTCCCGACCTAGGGTGTGGTTACTTGGTGTTTTGGACTTTAAAATGGCCCATAGAGGTGGATCCACTCCACCCTGACCAAAGGTCAGAGAATTCAAGCCTATTGCTGCTCCTTTATTTTAAAATAGGAGGTTTGACCCAGGGAGTGGCTGCCTACAGGATACTTGGTCTAGGGTGTATTCACTGCATATCCTGCCCAAAAAGTCAGAATGCTTAACCCAGAAAATAGTGGCTTTAACAGTTAAAGCAAGTAACTGTTCTAGTCGTCCTTTGTGTCATGTTAAAGCAGTCTTTTGCTCCCCCCATTTTTGTATTGGGGTATATAAGTGTATAAAAAATAAATGCAGGCAGATTCAGTATTCACTGAGTTGCCCTCCTGGTACTATCCTATGTCTCTGTATTTCTTTTGTATCTCTTTCTATTCTGCTTAACATTACTAACCTGCACACTCCTACCCTGGAATGTACGAACCCATCATAGCTGGACCATGACACTCATTGAGTCAGTAAAGATACTAGACATGAGGCAACCACTTTCCTCTCTTGGGCCTCTGTTTCACCGTCTGCAAACCAAAGAGTAAGTTAATGATGTTCCTTCCAGAGGTGACATTTGTGATTCAGCTCATGAGTATTTCAACAAGAACTATTAATAAGAGATGCTAGTGAGTCTTGGTTTTCAGGGGATATTGATGTCATAAACTTGGAAATTATTGTCTCGATGTCCTGGAGTCCAGAAATTCAAGATCAAGGTGTTGTCTGGTTTGATTTCTCCTGAGAGCTCTCCTTGATTTGCAGATGGCCTTTCTCCTCTGTCTGTGCATCCCTGGTGCCTTTCTCCCCTCCCTCATTTGATAAGGGCAAGAGTAAGGTTAGATAAAAGCCACCCTAGTGACCTCATTTGAACTTAATTACCCTCTTAACAACTTGTTCCCAAATATCACTCTGGTGAGGCTTAGAGCTTCAACATATGAGGGAGTAGGTGTAGTAATTAAGCCACCACCACACTAACACCCTGGTTTCAACTTGATTATCTCTGTAAAGCTCCCGTACCCAATTAAAGTCACATCCTAAGGACATCCAAATATAGATCTTAAGAGAACACAATTTAACGCATAGTTCAAGTAATGATTTCTCCACCTCCAAAGATGGAGGAGGTCTTCACCAAATCCAAGCCAGACACACAGACATTTTTCAGCATGACCTTTCCTCTTCACAGGGCTGTTAGGGAAATTACCTAAGTTACTGAAAACCCACTTTCATTGGTCTATCACGGTGGTTCTCAACTTTCCTAACCCTGCGACCCTTTAATACAGTTCCTCATGTTGTGGTGACCCCCGACCATAAAATTATTTTTGTTGCTACTTCATAACTGTGATTTTGCTACTGTTATGAATCGCAGTGTGACTGTCTGTGTTTCCCGTGGTCTTAGGTGATCCCTGTGAAGGGGTCACAAGCTGAAAGCTGCTGGTCTATCACTTTGTGTTTGCAAATGGAAGTTGCTAATTTTAAAAGTGCTGTGTTTGCTTTGACAAAACATCTATTGAGATGTTACCTTGTTCCAGCATCATGCAAGGGACTGAGCACACAAAGATGAAAAATGAAAGAGTGCAATCTTTGTTCTGAAGGAGATAATTCTGTAAATAGATAGACAATGATCCTAGATCACTTGGTATGGAGGAGAGGTTATAAAACCAAAGCAAGTGCAAGGTAACAAAGAGGGGGAACAAACAGCACTGGCTCCTCAAAGATGGGGATTTGAGGAATGAACAGAAGTTACCCAGACTTACTGACAAACAGCATCCTAAGCAGAGGGAGAAGCAAAGAAGAAAGCACAGGCCACATTCTCCACCGCCTTGCAGGTAATTAGGGTGATAAGAACTGGCAGTTCTAGACGGGAAACGGCTCCACTATCTTTGCATTGCAAAGAGAAAGTGCAGTGGCATAGAGAATAGACTGGGGTCAGCAAGAGGCAGAAAAGAAAGAAACGAGTTATAGGAGGACCTTAGGACAATAATCCATCAAAATGTGCTGAGGCCTGGGTCAAAGCAGCGATTGTTACTGCGACAAAGACTTCTTACATAGTGTGCACCAAGGGCAACCTCCACCCTGGAACGAAACTGTGTGTTAGGCTGAGGGTTCATCAGATATTGCCATCAGTAAGTCAGAAGAGTCATTTTGAAGACAGTTTTTCACTTTAATTAATGAAAATATGTGCATGAACACATTTGTGCCTTGAAAAGAAGATTTGACGACATCTGTCTAGGTTCTCAGTCATATAATCACCCAAGTTCCAGTTGCCATTTAAGAATTTCATATATCTTCAGTGTCCATCACAATGAAGTCTTGTACGCAAGGCCTAAGTGCTAGGGCCCCACAACGTCTTTTATCTAGGTCATGTGAAGCACATTAATGTGGTTTGACAGTAGATCCTGTGTGGGACTTCCTGCTGTCCTTAATCACTCTGTTTTGAAAGTATTATGTCTGTGCAAGGACGGTTGATTCAGAATCTTAAAAATTCAGCTAGAAGGGAATGCCCCTGGAAGCCCACACTCAAAGGGAAAACTTTCTCATGAAATTAGTAGAATGCTGGCTCAGTGGAAGAAAGGGCTGACACTTGAGCTCCAGAGTGTCTCCCACCCCAGTCGAGCAAAGGCTCATTTTCATAGTCACCCAGATGTTACGTGACTACAGTCCTCTCCAGTGTACTCCCCGTCTAGACAACCTGGCAGCAACAGCAAAAGGATAGAGTTCAGATGCTTCTCATCGCCTACAACTCATTATGTGGCCAAAAACGATGAAAGGAAAGCTAGGAAGTGCAGTTATTAGCTGGGCAGTTGTGTGTCCAGAGATTGCTTGTGCTGGCCATGAAAGAATGGGAGAAATGGCCCCAGGCACATTCTAGTTCCCTCTGCAACACTATCTGGGGGAGGACAGGCTGGGTGTAAACAGTGTTTCCAAAAGGTGTGGGTTCCATAAAAAAAAAAATTTATGGGTGCTGCCAGACTTGTTAGTGTCTTCTCCCCCATTTCTCACTGGAAACTACCACTAAGAAGGCATCTCTTGAAGATTGCCGACTTCTTCAAGGAGCGCTGCTCCATGCTGGTAACCTTGCTGACAAAACCACATGAAAGGCAGGAAAGAGATCCGGTACTCTCAGACCGTTATGTGAGCATCTTTGAGGCTCCTGGATGAACAACATTTATTTCTTGGGTTCTGTTTTGTCTTCTTTTTTATCTTCTTTAAATAACATGATTTGAGGACTTGAAGGGAGAGAATCTTCTGTGTCGCTGTGACGACAGATTTTTCAAAGACACAAAGGGAAAGAAAATGGTCAGTATCGTTTTCCTTGGAGGTGTGGCTCTGTGCAGGTTTTCTCACAGCTAATAGTTTTCTTACAGTTACCTCACAGCTAATAGCGGAGGACTACAGGATGGAGACTCATACAAAGTACTGTTGCCTCTAAATAGAACAGGTGTTTTCAGTCAGCCCAATTAGCTGCCTCTAAGGAGGTTTCTATGGGGGATGTAGGGGAGCATCATAACTCTGGTTCAAAAAAAAAAGAAAAAGAAAAGAAAAGGGAAAAAAAGAAAGAGAAAAAAGTTGAGGTAATGTATCTCTGTGAATGAAGGGCTGGTGAAGCCAAGGACAAGTTTTATCTGATTTCTGAGAACCACCATCCTGAATGGCCTCACTACATGAATGAACAAAAGGAGAGAGAGTGGAATCTTCCAGTCTGAAAACAGGAGCCCAGGTGATGTGTTTCAGGCAAGCAACTCTTCCAGCTTTGTGCCGTTACTGCAAAGTTGTGTCCTCTGACTCCTGTCCCAGGGCACTCAGAAAGTGACCCAGCATGCTTTCCGAGACCTTCGTATATTTAGCACCTTTAGAGATGCCAACCTAAGTGAGATTTCTGTATTTACTAGATGAAAAAAAAAAACATCATTTTAAAGAGACTACTACTAAAATTTCTCTTTGGAGGACACACAGGACTTAAGACATGCTTTAATAGCTGCCAGAAGACAGACAATGAGACTTTCCCCCAAGGAATATAGATGTGACCTGGATGCTCTGAGGAAGGGGAAGATAATCGTCCTTATGGAAACAGAGCAGCTGAGGGAATAGGCACAGGCCTCTAATCCTATCACCGGGGAAGCTGGACAGGAGGGTCACAAGACTACATCACAGGTTCTGGCCAGCCTAGCCTCTCAACAAATAAAACAAACAAATCAAAACCAAGAGAGAGAGAGAGAAAGGTCTGAGGCTATCAGGTGATGGACAGAAGCTCCCATCTCACAGTGGAGTCTCTCCTTGAGTCCCTTCAGATCCTCCACAGAAGACTGAAACACATAGATTCTTGGTGTAAAGCTTTGCCCTCTTCCTTTTGCTTGGTGTAGAAACTGAGGAAGGGATTGATCCTCACACGAGAACAGTACAGAGAAGAACAGGTAGAGCAATAGGAACAAGGCCTCAGAGGACCACAAGGAGAACATTTCCAGAAACTTTGGAAACTGTGTGTAAATAAGCTAAACCACAAGCTAAATAAGCAGCACTGTGTCCATATTTGTCTGAATTCCTCAGGCCTTCAAGTTCATGATACTTAAGTACCATGATTAGCAAACAGCACCAAGTGGGCAAGCATTAAATATAAGCACCTTGGGGCCTGCTTCTCTGAAGGAAAAACTAGGTCATAACCAAACAACAGGATGGGACTTGGCACCTCTGGGCTTCAATGACAAGAACACTTTTGCACTTAAGAGCAAACTCATTTTTTTGTTCCAATCAACCAATAAGAACTTACTGAGGATGTATGTGCCAAGGACTGAAAGGACTGAAAAAGGATATCTACCAAGAGATGATCTCTGGCCTCCTAGAGGTTCACTGGGGAGCTGAGACTAGTGGAAACAGGTGATGTTCATTGATCATGTCATGACTTTTAGCTGTTGGTCTGAATGCTTTATGTGCATGATTGTCAGGACAACCCTGTGGACTAAATATTTTTATGCTCACTTTATTGGTGATGAAACAGGCCTTGGAGGGTATGAAAGACTCTGAGGCACACAGTTATTAAATAGTATCCACCGTTATTAATTAGATGGAGTTGAATCCATCTGTCTGGTTTCTATTAGCATCAGTTAAAATGGTTTGCATTGCAAAGATAATGGTGGGAAAACACAGGTTCTAACCTATATGACATAAACTACATGTGATGCTGAAGTCTTGGTGAGAGGGCAGAGTGAGGCTGGAATGTTCAGGAAAGGTGATGCTGAGGAAGGAAGAGGGGCCTGAGCGTAGGGCGTGAGCAGGGGTGGTGGACAGCCGGAACATCATCAGGAAGGGGAATAAACAGTGGAAGGAAAATGGAAAAGATATGGGTTGGCCACCTTGAATGCCTTAGCTCTCCCAAGCATCAGCGCTTGTGGCTACTTTCCTCATGGGACTTCAATCTCAGAGGCTGTCACAAACCTCAAAATCTACAGCTCTCACCTTCCCAGCTGTGCCACTGAATCTTTGAGAATGCTGTATATACTTGTTTCCTCAATGTGCAGTGAGTAGGTTGGATAAACTAAACATCATATATAGTTTCTTTAAGATTTTTTAAACCAATGGTTTGATTTTTTAAAAAAAATTCACCAATATACTCATATATATTTTAAAAGGCAAAGAGAAAAATTAGAGTTCATAAAAAATATCTTTCAAGCTGATGGCCAGATTGCCTCATATCTGGCAGAAGCTGGCCATTTATGTCATGAGATATAAGCAGCCCATTGATTTCATCCTCCTGAGATTCTGGGACGACACGGGCCTGGTGTCACCACACGGGGAGCCTCAGTCACGTACCTGTCGCTGTTAACTTATGTGGGTAGATGGGCAGTGGGGCTGCCAGCAGAAGGCCCAGGGAGGTGAGGAAGGCGGATTTGGCAGGCAAGTCCCCATAAAAATCCGTCATCTATTGTTTTACCATTTCAGAGTTTGGTTTATTTGGTCTTTTTGTAAATCTTATATGAAATTTAGAAGAAATATTACCTTTGGAAATGGTGTAAATGGTTGAGGTGTTTGTTCTTAAATTAGCTTCTGTTATAGACTTTCTCAAGATACATATGTTAGAAGAAAGAGGAACTCTCTCAAAATAGTAAGCACCACTATCATGATTCGCTGGACCAGTACCATGGCTCACGAAAGAAGCTCAGGCTGCTGCCCCTGCTTCTGTCCTGGTCCTGGGGAGTTTCTCTGTGTGTCCCTGGTACTGACCTCGAAAATCTGAATCAATTAGACTCCCGGTCAGACATACATGCATATACATACATACACATACAAACACAGATGGTTCTCAACCATCATATACCACTCAGGATGTCATGCAGAGTAGCTCACAGCTGCCTTCACATTTTATGTGTTAAAAAAAAGCCAACTCTCTGCTTGCTCATTCATTCATTTTCAAGTCAGGGTCTCCCTCCACAACTCAGGCTGCCCTTGACCTTTCAGCCTTCTGTTTCAGGCTTCCAAGTGGCAGGACTAGAGGTATGAACCACCATACCTAGGTCCTATCCTTTTTTGCTCAAGATGGTTGAAGTTGGTATTTGGCAGGGTTGAAGCATAGTTTACTTGAGGAAGAGAATCTGACGTTGCTGTGAGGTTCCTTGTGATTAGCTATATGGAGAGCCTGGGAAGAAGAACTCTTTCAAGACCAGAAGGAAACTACTGAGTAGCTGCTGGACTGGAGGCTCTTACCAGTTCTGTGGGACTTCTGTCTATATTTTCATCGGTTCTAGAAACATCTGAATTGTGTTTGCCATTACTCTGTTCCTTTCTAACCCACTTTGGTTCTTCCTTTCAACTTCTGATGTACTCCTCAAAGGTTCAACAACCAGGAAGTTTATTTATTTGTTTGTGTTTATACTTCGGGGTAGGATGTTTTTAAAAGCACTTTTCTTTCACAATCATATTTTATTAAGTGTCCCTCCACGTTGTGTTAGTACCTGATACTGTCTTTGTTTCATTAGTAACACTAGAACTTGATGTCATTACTTAGAAAGCTGGTGCTTCACATGGGACCTCACTGCTTGCTCCAGGAGGCACTCTGACTCCCAGGGAGCCTGACTTTAGTGTTCAGCCAAGTTTCCTCTCCCATTCCTAGTTCTAGTTCTTGATGTTCTTCATGCCATTTCCTTACTTATAAAATGGAAAGAATAAAAGTACCCACCCCTTAGGATTCTTCTGATTAAATACAGCAGTGTACAAGACTCACTATTAAAAGCATCTGACTGTAAGAACTTAGCAACTGGCCACTATTCTGTTAGTGAGCCACGTACCTTGTTGATTGAGACAAAGGCCATATTCACTGTTTTCTGAAGTAGTGTTCTTGAGAAAGCTACAAAATTTGGCTCTATGATTTCAAGCCTTAGTTAGCTTTGCTAATTTAAACTATGATAATTTACAGGAAAAACGACATGCTTTTCTCTTAGCTCAGGTCTGCTGGGTTCCACACAGTCATTTGCATTTAAGGGCGATAATAGCACTATTGTGTTTACCTTTTTAAGAAGAAAAGCTGATTTCTTCCTCCCAGTTGTCTCATGGGAGTAGTTTGGGGGCACGGGAACAAGCACACGGGACCGTCACATCCCCTTTACCAAAAATGGGCACACAATACTTTAGAAATTTAGAAATGGAGAAGCGGGGCAAGAGATTGGCAGGAGAGAGAAGACAGGTTAATTTTAGACAAGTGGTAAAGATAAAATAAAGCATTTTACTTAGAAGCATGTTTATGAAATCAGAAATGTGAATTCAGGGATAGTAAGTGAAGTGGGGGTAAGAAGGTGGACATGGAAATCTTAGTGGTCGCGGGCTGGTCTCCAATACCACGTAAACAAATGTCTCTCCCCGGGGAGGGAGGTACGGAAACAGAGCATGAAGCTCAGTCTTCTCACTTCTGGGTCAGGTATTTTTAAACCCATGGTGCATTTCATGTTGTCCTTTGACTTTTCTTTCAGACTCAAACTCATGGATATCACACACTGCCGGACCGTTAGGGTTCATTATACTCCTCATCATTCTGGTCCCCGTGGCAGTAATACTGCTGAAAAAACAAGGTAGGTCTGGCAAGAAGGGGTTCTTGCTGGGCTCCCAGTGGTAAGCAGAATAGATCTTAATACGAGCACAGACTCATTCTCACTACAGCTTTCTGCCTGGGACCCCGTGGGAAAAAGACTAAATCAATCCATCCCTGCTCAGTTCAGTCCATTCTTGTCTGTTGAACCCCTCTACCAGGTTAAGGGAATCAGTAGAGGACAGAGCCATAAGTGTCTAACATAGAAGACACTGTGCAGATAATTTAAATGCAACAGTGAGGTTTGGCTTGTATGGAAGGCTAAAGGAATAGAAACAGGAGGCACACTCAACTGATATTTGCTAGAGAAGAGAATTCAGAGAAGTCTTGGATCTGTGAAACAGGTCCCAGGGTAGACTAAAAGCAGTAAGGCTGTGATTCCAAGTTTAAGTGCTTGATCTTTCTTCCAAATTGTCCTACGGTTCGCTATCTCAGGGCATGTGCCCCCCAGCCGTATTGACTCCCGCTCACCCATCTGGATCAGAGCATCCTGGCTCAGATGCCTTGGTTGCCCTTCCCTGGGGGAGCACAGAACTCTATGTTGGTCTCCTCACCAAGCCGAGGGCTCGTGTCGTGCTCAAGCAGGTCAGTGTGATCCACACACGGTCTTCCTAGAAAAGCCCTTACCTCAGCACATCGAGGTCGGTTTTGCTTATATAGAAGGTGTCAAGCACAGCACAGAGGCCTACCTCTGCCTCATTTCCTCCATCAAAGAGTTCTCCGAGAGAGTGGGGGAGGGGTGTGTTATTCAGATAAAGCTTCTGTTGAGAGCAAAGGGTCTGGGAGTGGATCCACTTAGTTTTCATTATTAAAAAAAAACAGCGAGAGTCAGAGGCTAAAAAAGCAGGCAAGTGTCCCACATTAACCTGGCTAGTGAAGGGATGCTATCCTTCCTTCCACACACCTTCCTCCCTACATTCTGCTCAGCACACGGCTAAGCTCTGAGGGAGCAACACTTCCCTTCCCACCGAAGCCCACTTCCCCCACCCTCAACACACATCCCCAGCTTTTCCAGGTGCCAGTTATGCCTTGTAACCCAGTGCTATACAAATCTATGCCAAAATCTGCATTTAGTTGCTATGCCTTCCACTAAACATTGCTCAAGAGATTCTGCTGGCAATGTGTAGTGGTGTCATCTCAAGAATGCCGCCTGACTCTGAAGAATTTTAAGGTGGCTCTAGCAAGTTTGTCTCCAGGAAAATACACTAGTTACAAGCGTAGGCACTGGGCAGTGTACAATGAGACTAGTCTGTAGTAACAGCTGCTTGCGAGTCTGAGGCAGGAGGATCACTCCAGCCCGTGGTTTCTAGATCAGCTCTGAGCAGCATAGTGAGACCCCATCCCCAAATAAACAAATGAGCACATGGGGCTTTGGTCTTAGACAGCACCCAAAGGCAGACTTTGGTGCCAGTGAACTGTGTAACCAAGCAAACTTGCCACCATCTACAAAGTGAGGATATTAAACCCTTTGTGGTATTGCTGTGGAGATTGGCAAACCAATGCACAGAAAACACACAGTGGTTTTCCTGAATGATAAATATGTATACACATGCATCTGTAGACAGACATATCTCTTGATGTGAGTGGGTCAATGTTTAAGTTTTAAGGCCAGCAGAGGACTATACTGGGAGATTCTAGAAACAGTACTTATAGCAGGTTTAAAGTACTTGAAGTTATGATCACATACGACAATTTATTGATTCGTGTGAGAGCTAAAAAACCAATAATGGTTTGTGCTCTTGTTTTACAACCACAGCATAGAGCCCCATTGAGATGACTTAATCTGTTCAATGCCACACAGCAAATGCTGGTGCTAGCACTAAGGCTAAAATCCAGGGCTCAGGTCTTTTTCATTACATCCAAAGACTTGGCTGACTTGGAGTCAAGTTGAGCTGGCTCCTGAAAATCTGTTTCTGAACTGAAAAAGAGGAGAAGAGGAGGGAGGGAGGGTAGATCTGTCCCTTCCTTTCCACATCCTCACCCATGCATGACGCATGCAAGGGAAATGGTTCAGTGTTAAGAAAAGTGAAGAGGGGCCACTGCAGCATCCCGAAGAGCCTCTGAGAGATTTTTAAGTGACAAGGTCATGTTATAGAGATATGGGAGTAGAATGGCATTTTTGTGTTTAAAAAAAACTATAAACTATAGCACCGATAATCTAAAACTGTGTCATTCAATATTTAATTGAACTTCTATTAAGTAGCAGTTTCTCGATTTCACTAGTCACACATTCAAGTGCTCCCTACTTGTGGCTATTAGTCTATGCAGAGGGAACATTTATGTCTTCACAGAAAGTACTAGATTGCCCAGAGATGGACATACAGGAAACTTTTTTAATTGGTTACTTCTGGGAATACAATGGGGTTGGTTAATGAGGAAGAACTTATAATCTTATGTATTTCTAGCCAACTTGAATTTTTACGATGAGGGGTTTCTGTACAATTTAAAAAGGAAAATTTAAATGTCATCTAAAAATTAAGATGTTTCACAGCTCACTAACTTACAGAGACCCCAGGCTCTGGGCTGGTTTTCCAGATGGGGGACAAATAAATGACACTGTGGACCCTGCTTTCCAAGTGAATCACCCACCTCTACTCCCATCCCACACACTGGCAAGCCCTCCAGAAATAGGGGGATGAGAAAGCTGTGAGCGAAGCAACATGTTACCAGCTGGAGAATAAGAGACATGCTATAAATAGCCCGCTGTGGCCTTGGAAGACCTAGAACCCTGCTAGGAGAACAGACACACACAGACATAGAGATTAAAGTAGCTGAATTGTACAGCGGTCAAATAGCACCCAAGGCTGGGGGTGCAGCACATATTGGACATTTGCTGCCTGCTAATGTAACTGGTGTAAACACTTCGCAGGTATTTTCTCATTTACTTCCCACAATAGTCCTGTGAGACAGGCATTTCAAATTCCATTTGCCATTAGGAACACAGGTCTAGACAGAGTGAGTAACCAATCCAGTGCTACCAACAAATGGGTAGAGGCTGGGAACCAGTGCCTCGCTCCTGTGACAGGAAAGAAGGAGAGAGTGGAGAGTAAAGGCCAGACAGGACTGGGGGTGGGGCTTACACTGAGGACTTGAGGAAGGTAACTGCTGTGTTTCTTTGCAGGTGAAAGAAGCCACTGCCAGCCGCCAGTGGAAGAAAAAGGCCTTACTATTTATGCCCAAGTGCAGAAATCAGGGGTAAGTTCTGTGCTCTTCTTGGGGCATGTCTATCAAGTTTCCTACGGGATTCCTGATTGGGCCACCTTGCACAAGTCCATGGTTCCATAGGGGTTCATGAAATTAGGGAAGCGGAAGTCAAGAATAAGAACTCCCCTAAAAGCTGTTGAACCCGTGTCCCTGGAACTCCTATTGTTTGAAGTAATGGGAAACACTGGGCAGTCTGGTGACCTGCTTCTTCATATAGTGGACCCTTGTCCAGCTCTGGCATTCTAAGAGTCTACACTGCATCTCCTCAGACTCCCTTCTTGAGTGGTACAAGCTTGGGAAATGGGGAGGTGTGAGAAGGCTGTTGTGGCATGCTGGCCTGATTCAAATGAAGGCATGTGCGCAGTACAGTTGGACTGAGAAAGGGAGATCTTGAGAATTCCAGTCAATGTGGGGTTCAAAGGGGACATATTGAAGAGAGAAGAGATATGTTAGCAATAAAGGATAGGAAGTCTACAGGATCCTCATTAGATACTGCTATTTTTCCAGACATAGTTAATTCTAGAGGATTTTTTAGCCCATAATTTGTCCATTTAGGACAGTGGCGGTGGCACATATTCTCGGGCAAAAATTATGAGGGTAAAGATAATTGCATAATAATACAATAAATTCATTCCTGAGGACCAGGAAGACAGTCCTGGGCCAGATCTCTTTCTGCTCCCTGTGATGGTCTGGTGGGTTTATTACATCATTGTCTTAGTTGGGGTTTCTATTGCTGTGAAGAGACACCATGACACAGCAACTCTTATAAAGGAAAACATTTCACTGGGACTAGCCTATAGTTCAGAGGTTTAGTCTATTAACATCATAGTGGATGACATGCAGGCAGACAGGGTGCAAGAGAAGGAACCAAGGGTTCTACGTCTTGATGGGCAGGCAACAGGAAGTGAACTGTCTCACTGGGCATGGCTTTAGTATGTATGAGATCTCAAAGTCCAATCCCACAGTGACATACTTCTTCCAACAAGGCCACACCTAATCCAACAAGGCCACACTTCCTCATAGTTCCACTCCCTATGGGGGTCATTTTATTTCAAACCACCACAATCATCATAGACACCTATTAAGAACAAACTTCCATTTAAAAAAATGAGAGCCCCAATTGTACCCTCTCACCTAAATGTTTGCTTAGCGGAGGCTGAGTGTGTCTTTCAGAATCAGTTTCTCAAGTATTAGAAAATGAAAAGAGTTAGGGTTACATCAAACCTATTGACCAACTTGAGAAGAAATTACATCTTTCAGTTTGAGTCTTCCACTGTAAAATACCACTCAGGAAGCAACAGGACATGGCCAGTTCCCCCAGGACACCTCTGTACACAACTTCCCATCTCCCCCAGAGATAACCACTATCCTGGCTTCTAGAAATAAGAATTATACATTTCTTTTCAGGAACCTCATAAAAATAAAATTTGTCAGTATGTATTCTTGCATCTGGTTAAAACTTATGCGTGTCTTTGAACTCAGGTTGCATACATTCTCATGGGTTTAGCAATGTGTGAATGTGCTGTTTGGGAATATATTTATCCAGATGACTATTAATGAGCATCTGGTTATTTCCAATTTGAGGTCATTGTGACAGTTACAGTAATGAAATTCATGTGACTGTCTTCTGGTGAATATGTCTACATATTGTTGCTGCATATACCTAGAAGTAGATTTGCCGAATAATAGGGCATATGGATTCTCCAATTGACTGGTTAGGACCAAATTGTTCTTTGAAGTAGGTGCCAATTTACTTTTCCAATAAATAAGTTTTAAAAGTTGTATGTGCTAGCCAATATTTGTTACCATCAGCCCTTTTATTTTATCCATACCAGTAGGGGGTCTTATTATGGCTTTGTTTTTCTGATAAGTAATAACTTTTCATATGTTTATTGCCATATTAAAATCGCCCAACTTTCAAATGTCATACTCATTTGCCTTTGAGTTTTAGGCCTTTTTAAAAACAAGTTAGTATAAACCAAAAAGCCATTTTAGAGATGAGTCCTTTAGAGGTTAGATCCATATCACATGTGGCTTGCCTTTGTAATTTCTCAGTAAGCCCTACTGAAATAGAACACTTCTTAATGTCAGGCTAGAGCAATTTGGTAACCTCTTCCTTTACAGTTATCACTTCTAACCTGTTTGAGAAATTTTTCTCAGTCCTAGGTAATAAAAATACTCTTCTGGCATCCTCTTTCACATTTATTCTATACTTGGGAAATATTTTTGGTTTAAGAGAAGCCAAGTGTCATTTTTTTTGCACATATTTACTGGTCATTGTCGCACAGACTGTTCCCTGACTGCCATGTCCTATTGGTTATAATTTGAGGGCCCATGTATGCGTGGTTCTGTTTGATGCTCTGTATTCTGCTCCATTGTCCATTGACTAAACTGTCTTAATTAGGGATATAAATTGTGATGTCTGATAAAAGTGAATCTTCCCATTTGTTCTTTTTCTTCAAGAGTTCTTGGCCAATTCTCGTGCTCTGATATTTCACAATTAGTTTGTCAAACCCCTTTTCACCAAATCTTGCTAGAAGTTTATTAGCACCAAACAGGCTAATGAGGAGAGTGAATGTCTTTATTGTTTTGACTCTTTCTCTAGCCATTCTATAAGTCTTACTTAGTTTCTCAAAATGACATTTCATAGTTTTTCAAATAAGACTACATATATATACATGTAATTCTAACTGGTTGATTGGAGCTTCATACCTTGAAATATTGTCAACATTACCTTTTTCAAAACTTTTACTTTCTAGTTATTTACTGTTAACATCTTTTTATACTGGCTTTGTATTTGAAACACTGCTGAACTGATTTGTACGTTCCTGCATTTGTTTGCAGATGGCTTTGCGGGGTTTTCCTACACCGCTGTAGCATCTCCAAAGAGTTAGTTTTCCATTTTGTTTCTAGACCTGCTTTCCATTGTCCTACTTCACTGACAATGTCCTGTTCACACACGATGATGAACAGAAGCAGTAATGCTGACATTCCTGTAGAGTTCCAGATTTGAAAGGAAAGACTTTGTTATACCATCATTAAGCATACATTTTGCTGGAGTATTCCTTGTGAACTTTTTACCATAAGAAACATATCATCGGGGCCTAGAGATTACTCAGGGGTTAGGAGTGTACAGTTTTTGTAGAGGACTTGGGTTCAAGTCCCAGTCTGACAGCTTACGCCCACCTGCAACACTAGCTCCAGGGCTTGTGGTGCCCCCTGCAGGCCTCTGCAGGTACTTGCTCTCATGTACACGAAACTGCACAAAGTCAGCTAGAAACCCCCAACACACAGTAGATAAATTTTGAAAAATTTTGTCAGGCTATGCTTAGAAGTCCATGCCTGTAATCCTAGCACTCGGGACGCAGTGGCAAGAGGATGGCAAATTCAACGCTAACCTGGTCTACGTAAAAAGTTTCAAACCAACCACCGGCTACCTGCCTGTCTCAAAAATTAAATGAAAAGAGGAGAGAGAGAGAGAGAGAGAGAGAGAGAGAGAGAGAGAGAGAGAGAGAGAGAGAGAGAGAATATTGTCTGGAGCTAGAGATATAACTCAGTGATAAAGTACTTGCTAGCATGCAAGAAGACCTGGCTTCAATTCCTACACTGGAAGAGAGGGTAGGGCACTATCATCTTCTAGTCCTGGTTCGCTAGACAATTTATCACAGTTTGTTAAGGTCCAATAGAAGTACCCCAAAGAAGACCAACAGCCACATTTGCAATAACAAGAGTGCTTTATTAGCCAGGTGATGGTGGCGCACTCGGCCTTTAATCCCAGCACTTGGCCTGTGAGTTCGAGGCCAGCCTGGTTTAGAAGAGCTAGTTCCAGGACAGGCTCCAAAGCCACAGAGAAACCCTGTCTTGAAAAACAGAGAGAGAGAGAGAGAGAGAGAGAGAGAGAGAGAGAGAGAGAGAGAGAGAGAGAGAGAGAGGTGATTGGTGGAGGAACGATTAGTCTGAGGGCTGATTGGTGGGAGTCCTCCCAGCTGCGGGATAGGGAAAGCTATCTTTAGTTATCAGGAGACTGGAAGGGGGCATCTGCTGAGCCAGCAAAGGGGCTTTTGGGGCTTGCTGAGCCGGCAGACAGGGCCATGGGGCGCCTGCTAAGCTAACAGAAGGCTGTGGGGTACCTGCTGACGGGTTGCTCCTAAGTTGTGGTTTTCCTGGGGATTGTCTGTTTAGCGCTGTCCCATTTTAGTGAACCGAAACAAAGGCCTGATCTCTGTCAGGCTACTAGGAGTGACTGGTCTGCCCCCGCCCTCAGCCCCCCCCCCGCACCACCCCCACCTCCAGCCTTCTCAAGCTGACATCCTATTTTATCAACACTCTTCTGGCATCTGTTGAGATAACTTTCTGGCTGGCTTTCCCTCGTTTATCTGCCTCTGTAGGAGTCAAACCTATTTTACAGTCCTGGATTAGAACAAATTTAGTTTGGTCCTTTAAAACACTGCTAAATTTTGTTTCTCTAACATTTTGTTAAAAGCTCCCCCTCCCACTCCCCGCCACACACGCGCGCTCACATACACACACACACACACACACATACACACGCACGCACTCTGGCACTTAGTTTTTGGGTGAAACTGGTCTGTCATCTTCTTTCCTCATAATAACTCTGTGAGGCTTTGATATCATTATTATGCCAACCGTACAAATGGATGAGGCTTGCAATCTTTCAGTCAGACTATCAAGCAAATCATTACAAACTCGGTGGTTTAAACCACCAGAATTTAGCTTACTTCAGTTCTGGAGGCCACATAAATCCAAAAGGAAAGTGGCATATTGGCAGGACCCCAAACCCTCTGAAAGCTCTTGGGACAAGCCTTTATCTCAGTATGATCTGATGGCTCCAAACTTTAGCAGTTTTTGGTTTGTGGTAATACCACAATTTCTGCCTCTATCTCCAGTTAACTTTCCTGTCTGTGCTCCTCCTTCTTTCCTTCTCTTAGGACATCCTGCCCTGGATGTGGGCCCACTGACTCAGTGACCTTGCCTTGAGGTTCTGACCTTATCTATCTTATCCACATCTCTGCCTAGGCCTTACGCCATGCAATGGCACCCTGACACTGGTGGCACATATCTTTTGGTGGCCACAGTTCAGCTCACCAACAGATGCATTGTCTTTCTGTGACTCTCTGGAAATGTTTGGGTGGGATTGATCATATTTCTCCCCTTATATATTTAGCAGAATTTATTGGTGAGAGTCTCTGAGATGCAAGAGTTTCTTTGATGGAGGAATTTTCAATTATATTTTTATCATTCAACTTTATTCTACATTGCATTAATATTTAAATGACTATTTTCTCTATTTTTAGTGGCCATTACAGAAATTATAAACTACACCCCTGGCTTCTTTGTCTGTTTTGGGGTTTTTTTTGGGGGGGGACTGTGGTTTTTGTTTAGTTTTTGTTTTTTGAGACAGGGTTTCTAGCCTTGGCAGCCCCAGAACTAGTTGTGTAGACCAGGCTGGCCTTGAACTCACAGAAATTTCATCTACCTCTCTCTCCCAAAAGCTGGGATTAAAAGCATACCCACTACTTCCCAGCACATCCCTGACTTACTAACACACATGTGTTCCTTTTATTCTTTGTACTCCAGTACAGTATTTTAACTACACTATAATTTTGCATCTTGATTTAAATTCTATTTTATTGGTTTTTAAATTTATATGTATTTTAAATATGTAAGACATTATTGTTTTATATAACAATGTGTACAGACTTACCTACATCCTTACAATTTCCTTCATTTTTATTTATCATGCTATTATATCATTACAAAGATAATAACAGATATTATTCCAAAATTAGCATTTCTTTTGTTTTCATCATAATAGCTGTAAAATATCTTTAAATAAAGCATAATAGCATCCAGATGTCATGGCGCACACCTTTAATCCCAGCACTTAGAAAGCAGAGGCAGGTGGATCTCTGAGTTTGGGGCAAAAGCTTGGTCTACATAGGGAGTTCCAGTACAGCCAAGGCTACACAGTGAGACCCTGTCTCAAAAAAGCAAAAACAGAACATAATAACAGAAAATTAAACAATTGTTGGTTATCTGATAGGAACCACTCCAGGGCTTATTGTGTGGCTCCTGCCTTACACTGTTATTTTGAGGGCTCCCATTCACAAAAAAAAATAGCAAAAGTAAGTTATACACCTGATATTGCTCCAGTGTGGTATCCCTGGAGATGTGAAAATCAGGGCCCCTAACAGAAGACACAAGAAACAAAAACATGCTACGTTGTTAAAATTGTGTTTAAAATAATTCCTTATACCTAGATAAAAATCTTAAAGGGAAATTCAATACCATTGTCCCAAGGCATCTCGGGGTTATTTTGAGTACAGACTTCTTTGTGAAATTTCCCAATTGAATGCAGAACATATAAGTTATTGACACCATCTTTCATCCCTACATTTAGGTCTGGTCACACTAAAATTCTCCCAACCAGGAAGAGAAGCAAAGGGTGCACTTGTGAACAAAAGCTGATTAAAAACTGCTTCCATCTGCCCCTCACCCCTCTCATTCCTAATCAAACATTTGTCATTAAATTAAATATTTCTACAAACTATGGTATCTAAGAAATGAACAGCAATTGAGATGAAAATCTCTTTTCTAAAGCTGTAACAAGGGATGAAGTTGCCTTGGGAGTTTATAAGTCCCAAGATGTCACTCTGGGAGTGACTAGCAAAGTGAACTCCAGGGAAGTTTAGGAGAATTCTCGCCAGGGGGGAAGTTAGAACTAGCAACTAAGGAGTTTTTGAATTTGAGCTGCTTTTCTGTGGGGCAAGTTGGATGGGGCCCAGCTTTCTGCTCAACTAATCTGTTTTCTTTGCTTCTCTTGTAGCCTCCAGAGAAGAAATTTGATGATGCCCTGACAGATCAGAGTCCCTGCACAACCATTTATGTGGCTGCCACAGAGCCTGTCCCAGAGCTTATCCAGGTGGGGCATCTCTGCCCCCTCACTGAATGTCTGGTGAGAGGCTGAGAAGAAGGGGAAGAAGGGTTTTGTTGTTGTATATTTATTTTAGGGTAGAGATGAAGTGAATCATATTGGTGAGAGTGGTCCAGATCCCACAAGCAGCAAGGAATAGCTGTAGTCTTGGTTACTTAGGACTTATACAAAATCCTCCATCTGGGCTCATAGGCTGTGAGCCACTATCTTCTCTGAGAGTCATGAAAGGACCACATCTAAAACAAATACCTGGCATACTTGTTTTAAACACAGCAAACAGGCACCACTTCTCTCGTCCCCATTTGGATCTCACTAGCCCCTCTAAAACCTCAATAATCTAGACCTCTTTTGGCTTCCCCAAACTGTACTCCAGGACTGATAGTAAGTGGGAGAAAAGGAAGTTGGAGAGGGAGAAAAGAATTCCTGAAGAATTCAGTGATGGTTACTCTGGTTGTCAAGTTGATGGGATTAAGAGGCGCCTAAGCAACTAATAAATCATACTTTGGGTGTGTCTGTGAGGGTATTCCCAGGGTCATAAATGGTGAGGGTTCTTACCTGATTGACAGGCTCCTGATCCATCATGTGTTCATAACACAATCATACTGTTAGGAAGCAGTGCAGCCCAGTTGGAGGAAGCCCACCCACTGTGTCCTTGAAAGAGGATATGTGTTGCTCTGATTTCTTTTGGTATCCCTCTTTACTGTTTCCTAACCACCATGGTGTGAGTTTACTTCTTTTTCTTCCTCTGACTCTCTTTACCCTATGGGAGGTCTGTTACCTATTTTTACATTACTGTGACCAAAATACCTAAGAGAACAACTTGAAGGGAGATATATTTGGTCTTACAATTTTGGAAGATTCAGCCTATCATGTGGGGAAGACATAGCAGAGCATGACCTGGCAAATGTCCTGATTTAAGGGAGTTTCTTCCTAAGGAGGAGAGGGGATGGAGAAGAGGGAAAAGGAGGGATCGAAAGGCAAGGCCAGTCTTCAAATCTCTCATTTCCCCGATGGCACACTTATGCTTGGAAGGGAGATGGAGCCCCATTTGCAGGCAGGCACTTAGAGACCTGAGTGCTGGCCTAGCAATGTCCAGCTGTGAGACTCGAAGCATCATGCTATATGTACTACAGGAACTCCAAGCCTTTTCTTTTCCAGGGAAGGCTGCTCTGCTCACTGCCTGTGAACTTCGTTCCTCCATTCCTTCTCTCATGAATGTCTTCTTTGCCCACAGGAATCAAACCCCACCACAGTTTATGCCAGTGTGACACTACCAGAGAGCTGACCCCCAGAGACCCAGTGAAAGGACTTTTTGAAGGAACATAGAAAAATCAAAATCCACGCTGAACTTGGCCCTCGGTCCCGAGTTCTCTGTGACAGACACTGAACATCTGTCCCCTTCTTCAATCAATTCCCCGGTGATCGATTTGCACAGGCGCACCTGTGAAGTAGACAAGGAAGTGAGGTTTCCCAAGCAGGCAACCTGCTCTGCTGCTGACACAGATATGGAGCAGAGGCCCCTCCAAACAGTGTTCCATCTTCACTGTAGCGGATCAAATAGACGGTGTGAGTTCAGAATCTCACTCTATGCTGTGCTGGTAAACAAAACCCAGAGACAAAAAGCCAGGATGTGAAACACCTGCCTCAGATGGCTGAGCACAAGGCCCAAAGTCTGGAGATGTTTTTGTTTTGGCTCTCTGTGCTTTATTCTGGAGCAGGTCCTGGTCACCTCAAGACCTGATCAAGGCTCTGTGCCTCAGTTTCCCTCTCACTCTCCAGATGAGGAGGGAATGAAGCAACGTGTGAAGGGTGAATTCTTTGTGACCTGAGGCCATTCTATAAAAGAACCAGTATTTTATTTGCAAAACTGAAGCTAGTAAGTCAATAGGCTGAAGATGACTGCGGAGTCTAAAGCTTTGAGTGATAGAATGGAAACCATCCAAGGTTCAGCGAGCAGCGTTCTGTTTAAATTGAAGTAGCAAGTGTTTGGGAACACTGTTACAAAGTAACCTGGGATACTTAGAGGAACTTGCCCCAGGGAGGTTTTTTACTTCTTGAAAGGACTTTTGAGGGGAAAAAACCCTGGATCCTCAAGATTCTCCCTCCGTTGGTTCTGAACCCATTTTATAACCCAGGCCCACTGAGGAACTGCAGGTCTACCAGGCATTTCCTATTTACTGCATACCTCTTTGTACTGAATTTATCTTCGAATAGAAAATTAAATTATTTTGATCCAACAGTTTCAATTGATTGCATGTTCAATCACTTAGATAAAAGTTGTCTGCAGAAAGAGTCTCTCTATGTGAAGTCCTATCTTCATGTTGTCTGCCCTCAGAGAGGCCGTTTTCAACCTATTGTCCTTCTAACACAACTTTGGCAAATACTTTAAGAAATAACCGTTGTGGAGCTGGGGAGGGATCCGTGGATAGTAGTATAGGATCTGGGTTCAAACTCTGAGCACCTGTGTAAAAAGATGGGCTTGGCTGGGTGTGTGTGTTTCAGAGACAGACAGGTCCTAAGACCTTGCTGGTTAGCTGGCCCAGCCTGACATAAATACCAAGTCCCCCGAGAGTGACAGAGGAAGACAATGACATCCTCCTGTGATGTTTTCAAGCATACCCACTGACATACTCGCATGCATGCACCACACACACACACACACACACTACACACACCTACACATGCATAAAAAAAGATTGTATCATTGCGTAACAAAGAACACCAACTGCCCAGCTCGAAACTCTGATGTCCCATTGCCCTGTACATTTCTGTATTTAGACAATTTACAGTGTAAATCCTGTTGCTCCAGGTATCCTCCTTTGTGGTACTAACTTCTATAGAGGGATTTCTAATCAACAAAAGCTAACTTTGGATTGTTTTTGTAAAAAAGGAAACCCGTTGAAAATATGCCAGTTGGTTTAAATAACTACTAGGATATTCTGAAAAACCTTTATTAGTTAGGGTTCTCTAGGTAACAGAACTTACAGAATGAATCCATTTCTATAGAAGGCGGATTTATTAGAATGACTTACAGGCTGTGATCCAGCTAATCCAGCAAGAGCTGGCTGTGAACAGAGAGTACAAGAATTCAGCAGTCGCTCAGTTCGCAAGGTTAGATGTCTCAGCTGGTCTTCAGGAGAGTTGGAATCCTACAGAAGTAGGCTCTAATGCCAGTGAAGGAATGGGGCTTGCTAACAAGGAGAGGACAAACAGGCAAGGAGCAAAAGCTTCCTCCTGCCATGTCCTTATGCAGGCTTCCATGTGCCCTCCATATCTGGATTGTAGTTCAATCCAGCTGTAGTCAAGTTGACAACTAAGAATAGCCATCACACCTCCTTTGAAAGTAAAGAGGACAAAAGAAGAATAGACTGTGGTTAGGGTCATAACTGAAGTTGCAAAGCTACTCTAGGGATTGCAAGGCTATACTGGGCACCACTGTATCGTAGCCATTGTCTACAGCACTGGACTCAGACCGCTGCCTTTTGCTTCTGTTGCACTAGTAACACGATCGTAGTAGTTGTTATTCCTGCATTGTCCATCACCAAAATGACTGCTCCCTCCTTCATCTTTTCATTGCTAGCTTCTAATTCAAAATTTGATGCTTCAGAATAGGCAACCCTAGCTCACATGTCCTCATCCTACACCTCCAAAGGAGGTTACGAATTTGCTATCTGGAAGCTTCTACTTTTGTAGTGGCTGGTAAACTCTACCTTTCATGAATTAGAAAGTTACCCAAACAGAAGCAAGGCTTAGATGCCAGACAGACCAAAAAATATTCACTACATGCCCTTGTATAACCTTAGACCAAAGAATTTCATTAATTCTTTGAAAATATATTATATATGTGCAACATATTTTGATTGTATCCATCCAAACTACCTTCCTACAATTCCCCTAGGAATCCACCAATCCATTTTCTTTCTGACTCAATGCCCTCTTTTTTCTTAATGAATCCAGTTAGTGCTTACCATATGAGAATCATCCATTGGGCCCACATGCTCTAAAGAAAAGTAATTCCTCCCTCAGGGACCATCAACTGTCAATAACTCATGAAGCTTTGGGAGATACCTCTCTGTGTGATGGAATTTTGACTGGTTTGACCTTCTGCATGTCTTATGCAGACAACCACAGCTGCTTGTGAGTCAATGTGTACAGCAACCATATCATGTCTGAAAGACTACCTGTTGATTCTGAAAACCATAGAGCTACTTAGAATGGGGATGTATAAAGCCTAGAGTTATAAGCTCTCATTGATTTACTGCAATTCAGACAGCTCCAGAAAATCAGTTTCTAACACTTGGATTTTTCCTATGCCTGAGTTTTACCTGATGGCGATGCAGAAACCAAGGATATTCTATTCCCAAACTTAGATGGGGGTTATGTCTTAGAGGCAACCTTTTTGACCACTCATCCAACAATGCTTGGCCTTTTTTCCCCTTCAATTCCACGCTTGGTTTGCAGGGTAGAAGGAAGAGAGCCTTTTCCAGTACTATACTTGTGTGCTTCAGTCTTCCCTGAAGGGCACCGAGTGAGTCAAACTCACCTTTCCCTCAGGCTGACAGTATTAAAGCAGAGACTACAGAGACAGAATTCCCCATGTTGCTCCTCCAACACTGTTTTCTTTTGACCGAGCACATCTGAATTCTGAAGAAGTCAGGAGGAACAGACCCATTCTCGGTTTTAAGAGGCGAAGTCTCTGAGGCCTGGGTGGAGTCCTCGGCTTTTTTTGGAGTCACACAGCCTATGTGTGGTGATTACAGGGTACACATGTTGGCTGGGAAGACACTGGGTGCTCACACACCACCTAAAATTTATGGTTCTCCTACTTAAAAAAAAAAAAAGTCTTTCTATGCATCCCAATTCAGTTTTCAACTCCCAGTCCCCTTATTCAGCTTTCCAATTGCTAGGATTACAGGTGTGTGTTTATAGTTCTACTTTGGGGAAATTAATAAAATATAATTAGTCCACTGAGAGAGACTCAGTTCAGTCTACGTTTCTTAGTATGGCAGTGTGGCTGGATATGTTTCACAGTCCATGTCTCCATAGCCTTGTCTATGAACACCTAAGGCAGCTGCTTTGGTAAAATGAGTTGCAAGACTTTTGCTTCCCCAAGAGAGTGTACAAGAGTGAGCCCAGGGCCTCTCCCGCTGCTAAAACCCCACATCCATCCTCCTTACAGAGGATAGAGTTGTGTCTAAAAAGTATTTGATTTTTGTCGCTGCCACAGTAATCCCCTTCTCTAAATTCCCCACCTCCACCCTAAATTCCCCTTATAGAGAAAACTGGAGCCAGATTTCTCAACTGACATTTGGGACTGGGCAAATTTCTGTCACAGTGGAGTGTTCTGTTCATTTAACATCATCCTTGTGCTCTACCCACTAACTGCCAGTAGCACATCCTCTACTCCTCCCTGCCCCCCATGAGGGCAGATACTATCCAAAGGTAGGGTACTGACTATAGTATGAGGCCGTGAATTTGAACCCCAGCAATGAAAAAAATTAGTGGCCCCAGATATTACTAGATTTTGCCAAGTAGGCAAAATATCCAGTTGAGAGCCACTGACCCCTGGACCTTTACTCAGCTTCTAATAAACTAAACACAAAATATTGGTCAGGGTTCTCTAAAATAACAAAATTTATAGGCTCACTCTAGATAGATAGATGATAGATTGATAGATAGATAGATAGATAGATAGATAGATAGATAGATGATAGACAGATAGATAGATATGGAAAATTTATTATACTGACTTACAGGCTGTGGTCCAGCTAACCCAACAATGGATTGCTTTGAATGGAAAGTCTAAGAATCCAGTAATTGCTCAGTCCACAAGATTGAATGTCGCAACTGGTCTTCAGTAGATGCTGGAATCCAGAAGAAGTAGGCTCTAATGCCAATGAAGGAATGAATGCGCGAGTAAGGTAAAGGCAAGCAGGAAAGAGCTGAATGATTTTACCACTAAGCTCATTGTTGTCTTTCACTGGATTCTGAGATGCTAGAAGCTGATTAATTTTATCACAGAGTTCATCCCTTTCTTTTGTTGATTTATCTAGAGACACTAAGAGCAACCAATCAGTATCATCTTTTTCTCTATTTTCCCCCAAACTGTCAAGAGCTCCATATACAGGTTCACCAAATCCATTGTCACTCACAATTGGTGAAATCAGAATGACAAGTGCATTTATCTCATAAATTTGTGATATAGTTGACACCATGAGAGTTCAGTACTCTCTGAGCTCCCAAGAGAGGGACTGGAGAGGCTTCAGTAGCTATAGGTGTTGGTGAATTGAAAAGCCTATTCCAGATACTTAAAAGATTCATCCTTATAGTTCTGTTGTTCTGGAACCACATCTAGTACCAAAATATGTATTAGCCATGGTTCTCTAGAGTAACATTATCTAGAAGAGAATTAATACATATATAATATTAATATATGACATAAGTATTATATATAAATATTTCTATAACATGATATATTATATATTTGTATTTATACATAAAATGTATAAATACACAAATATTTATATAAATATTTATATGTAATTATAAATATTATACTTATATACTATAAATATTGGTTTTTATTTATATTATATAAATATTTCTATGTTCAAATATATATCTAAATCCCATATATTTAGTAGTTCAGTAGTTCAGTCCACAAGTTTAGATGTCTCAGCTAGTCTTCAACAGATGCTGGAATCCTGAAGAAGTTGACTCTAATCCCAGTAAAGGAATGAACATGTTATCAAGGTGAAAGCATTTAGGCAAAGAGCAAAAGTTTCCTTCCATCATGTCCTTAATGGTTTCTCGGAGAAAGTGTGGCCCAGATTAAAGGGTTGTCTTCCTTCCTCAAGATCTGGATTAAAGGCATGCCTTTTCCCATCTTGAAAGATGTGGATTAAAGAGGTGTGTGTGTGTGTGTGTGTGTGTGTGTGTGTGTGTGTGTGTGTATGCATGTGTGTGTGTCTCTAACTGAAAGATCCAGATTAGAAGTATATTTTCCTATTCAAAATTAAGCAAAAATTCCTTCACATATATGCCTTCCTTCTGGAGGTTTTAGCTCCAAGTGTAGTCTCGTTGACACCAAGAATTATACTCGCTATTCCCAAGGTTCTCCAGATGCAAAGAAAAGAAGAATCAATTCTCAAAACAAGTTCTACACATTGTCCACATGAGGGTAGTGTGACACCCTGGTGGCCCCACCACTGTCTCTCCTCTGCATCTGAAGGATATGGACTTAGTCATGTACTACCCAAAAATGTAACTAAGTTCACCTTAGCGCAAAACACTTACAGGCTAGAGGGAGCTGCCCCATCCCTCTGCAGATGAGAAGGCCTAATATGGGTTAGTGACAGGGTCTAAGCATGGGTAAGTGCAGGAAGTCATTTCACTGAAGGATTTTAGTTGTACTCGATGATTCTTTCACTAATATTCATTTCACTGAGGAACCCTACCTGTTCTCAAATCACTCACTACCACATGGTTCCTAAAGTCCTACTACGGGTTAGAGCTTGTCGCGATGGATTGCTCTGCTCATTTAATAGCATTCCTGGGCTCTACCCACTAGGTGTCAGTAGCTCTACAAGTGAAGATACTATTCAAAGGTAGGGCGCTGCCTGTGGTGTGAGGTTCCGAATTTGAACCACAGCAATGGAGTTACATTGAACACAGGAAGTAAAATAGTCATGTGGTACTTAATAATGATAATATCTGAAAATGCATAATTAGGCAATTTCATCATTGTTCAACCATCTTAAAATATGCTTTCACAAGCAGAAAAGGTATAGTTAACAATATGTCTATGATATGTGTATGTATAATATATACTCATTAGCTTATTGTTCCTCAGTCCATACTTACCTAACAAATTAATAGACTAGATTAAACACAAAAGAAAAACGATGCACTCTAAAACACAGCACAAACTAGATGAGTAGCTGTGCTCTGCAGGCTGCTTGACTGTTGACAGCAAACGTGCTTAGCAAATGCAAGGCAATAAACATTAAAACAATGAAAAAATTATAGCACATAAATACGTTAGTTAGCATCAAACTTATTACCACCTATTGCGTGCTGCATATGTATATGTTTTATAGGACTGACAATGTGGTGGGTTTGATTGCATCAAGATCACTGCAAATGTATTAGTATTGCAGCAAGCTACTATTTATGGGGGTGATAGGAATTTTTCAGCCCTACTGTAATCTTATAGGGCCACGGTTGTATATGCAGTTGCTTGACAAAACCTTGCTGTGAAATATGTAAGCGGGTCATCACAAGGAGTTCAATGCATTGTCTACTGGGACCCACTGGAAAACAGAAGTAGATGTTGATAATATTCACACAAAGACCATAACTGCTATGTGCAGTCACTTTGATACCAGAGAAAGTACGGGATCCTAGGTAAGCAGGGGGGAGGCACGCCTAACTCCGACTTCAGAAGTTAAGAAGGTAAGATTATTTTAAGTGAGAAGTTTGGCCTGACTATGGAAATGCAGAGAAATTTAATGAAATGACCAAGGATGAGATTCTGCGACTTAGAATAAGAAATAGAACCACTCTATGGCATTCCCTTCATTATAAAATCTCTTGGAATCAGAGGAAATAAGAATAATTCTAAAGAAGATAAAATAATCACCTGTAACAGAAACTGCCAAAGAACACTGATGTGATCACAGATCTTAAAGATTGTGTGACATGGTTTGGAAGAGTATAGATGAGCTTCTGTCCCACCTGGGGCACCAAGTGTGGCACAATTAATAAAAACTCAGAGAGAGAAATTGGGGTTCAACCCAAAGGTCAAAAAAGTAAAACAGACAGCCACTGGTTCTTACCTCTGCCTCAGTCCAAAATGGCGACCCTGCTTCCAGGAATCTCAGAATGAGACTGATACTGAGAGCTGTCTCCTCCCGTCTTTCATACCTCTCTAGGGCTGGGATTAAAGGTGTGTGCCACTGGGATTAAAGGCATGCACCACCTGGTTTCTATGGCAAACTAGCGTGGCTACTAGGATTAAAGGTGTGTGTCACCTCTGTCTGGTCTGTAAGGCTGACCAGTGGGGCTGTTTTATTCTCTGATCTTCAGGCAAGCTTTATTTATTAAAATACAAATGAAATGCCACTACAGAAGAGGAGAGAATGAAACGGGGGACTTAAAAATCAATAGAGATTGCTGGATCAAATGAATAGTAGCACAATTTCAAATTTCTTGCCCTTAATTACTTATTTTGCCTCAAAGATCATAAATCAAACATTTGCTTTACACACATGTAGATAGTTAGGGTCTGAAATGATCATAGGGGCAGTCAGTGAAGACTGTGCCCAGGCCAGATTCCTCAGTCTTCTCCACAAGATCCCTGACATCATTGCCTCTGGGAGAGAGGAGACATTCACGCTCCCATAGCCCTGAGTTCATTGCTGATGTGTAACAAATTCAACAGGTTCAGCTGATGGTGAGGGCAAAGCCAATACCTTAGCAATTAAGAGCACTGGCTGCTCTTCCAGAGGACCCAGGTTCAATTCCTAACACCCATATGGAAGCTCACAATTATCTGTAACTCCAGTTGCAGGGGCTTGGACACCATCCCACAGATATATATGCAGGCAAAACACCAATGTACACAAAATAAATAGATCATTTTTTAAAAAGAATGGAGACAGTTTTGCCAAATAAAACAAATACGGAAAACAATGGAGATGTTCTTAAATCAATGGCCTTCTGGAACAAAGAAAGTGGAGGGGGGAACTTATATGTATTCATATAGGAAAGACTCATTTTCACATGTAGAGAGGTGGGTGCTTCTGAGCATACTCAGTGTGTGGCCAGAGATCAAAAGATTTTTTTTTAATGGTAGATACAAATGTCTCTGGGAAGAGAATTCCATATTATAATGTAAAGTTTATGGGAATGATGGGAGTGATTTTTTTTTCACCAGCATGGGTAAGTTGCTTATTAGTTTGTGAAGGTGGTAGTTGCTGTTTGTGGTCAGCTCTGTATCTCGAGACGGTGGTCAGCTGCTCACTAGTCATTTCACCTTAGCTCAGGAAAAACTGCTAAGGGCAGCACGTGCAGACTGCTCTGCACAGAGAAAGAGGAACTGGGGAGGAGAGGGCAGAAGGTCATAGAGCTAGGCCTATTCTGGGTCTCCAACACCCAAACAGTATCCTAGTCACTTTGGAAATACTGAGGGCAATGGGAGAAATGAGTCAGGAAGCACGGTGGAAAGCCTCTTCCATATATGTGTGTAATCACACCCGCACCCTGCTAACCAGAATCTACTTTGTTTTTCTGTTTAGAATAGAATAAATAAAAATCAGCCCTATCTCCTTCCACCTATCATGTCTTTGAATAATTAAAAAAAAATTTTCATTATTCCTATTCTCAACATTTCCTTAGTTATTCCATTTTTATTTATAATTAGCAAATTTCTCCTCGTATAAGTTTTCCCAGTGTGTGTGTGAGACTCAGGGTAAGAGGGTCCTGCAACTACCTCTCAGAGAGGTCAGGAAAGAGGCAACGTGATTTTAAAATTCTGTTTTTTCTTGGTGTGCTCTTCCATCTCTGCATAAAGCCTATTGGCAGACTGTTTGAGAATTTGACATAATGTGTCTGCTTCTGGGATTATTCTGCTGGCTGTATATAGTAGCAGAACAACCCTTTACTGCCAACTGTGGGAGAGGAAAAACTCAGGGATTAGCTGGTCTTGTAGTTACTTTTAGCCTAGGTGAAGTTTACATCAACTGGGATAGGGGTATCAAGAAAATCTTAATAGTTGGGTATAATGGCGCACACCTTTAACCCAGCACTCTGGAGGAGGAGGCAGGCGGATCTCTGTGAGTGTGAGCTCAAGGCCAGCCTGGTCTAATTAGCAATTTCCAAGACAGCCAGGGTCAAATAGTGAGACCCTGTCTTTTTATCATCCTTTATTTTCTGAACACATTCTGCTTGCCAATGTCTCTCAAAACTTACTGTTTAAGACTGAACCGTATTTCAAATGTGCTCAACTTTAGGAAGTCATGGATCCTTTAGGAAGTAGAGACTAGCTAAATAAAATGGTCCATTGGAGGCAGGCTTCAGGAAATATAACCAATACTTTCCAGATCAGCAGGGGGGAAAATGAGGCCTTCCAGTCATGTGCTTTGTCTCCATAAACCCTGCCAAGATTTTCCCACCATGATGGACTGTGCTTTCTCAAACTATGACCCAAAACAAATTCTCTCATCTTCAATTGTTCTGTAATATTCTATGACTGAAATGGGAAAGGAAAAAAATAGGGGAAATTGGTACCAAGAGTGGGGTTGTTGTTGTGATAAGCTTAAAGGGTAAAAAAGGGTAAAAAAAAAAAAGATCAAAAGACTACAATGCTAATAAAAACAGAGATAGAGAAGTCTGACTCATTAAATTTCAGAAGGGAAGCAAGGAGTCTATTGGTAACTGAACTAAGGGCCATTAATGTTATACTCTGGCAAAGAACATGACCACATTCTTTCAGTGTCCTGAAAATCTGAGTGAGACTAAAGTAAAAAGTTGAACTAGTTGGTTTGACAAAGGGAGTTTCAAAACAGCATAGCATTTGAATTGTGGCATTATTACTGCTTATAATTCAGCTCTTAGGCCAAATTATAGCATGAAAGAGGAGAACATTGAAAGCTCCATGGTGTAACAGTGACAGCTCACTTGAAAAACTTGAACTTAAAAGGAAAGTGCCCGAACAGAAGGTGCCACAGTGATAATGTTCCACTCCAAGAGAGCTACCTATGGAAATGTTTACCCAAGTTTGGCCTCACAAACACTCAGAGATCACTAGAGCTATGATGAAAAGGGGACTCAACCACATTTAGAACCTGACAATGGTCACCACATTGCTACTGGATTACTGAGGCTTGCATCAAGATTTAAGAAAATTGCTGAGACCAATGGGTAACAGAGTTTGATTTTTTATGTGGAGCTCCTGAGTAGACTGTGCATGAAGCTGTAAAGGGGAACCATGCATGGGTTCCAATGGATTTTCACTGTTGTAGATGACAGGAACATGAGACACCGATGCAGGCATTTAGTGGAGCCAGCCCAAGAGAGAGGCCAAATATTGCCACAAGGAACCCCAGATGTTGGACATCAAGCATCAGGTTTTAGTATTTGTTCTATTGTGTTTCAGTCCTGATTGGTCTGTTTTTTCCATACTATTCTCCTTTTTGAATGGAATGTTTACTCTGCCGTTATAAATTGGAATTATGTAACATGATAAGGTTTTTAAAATTATTTTACAAGGGCTCACAGTTAAGAGATTGCCTTGAATTCCAGAAAAGACTTCAGACCTTGTACTTTTGAACACTGTTGGAACTGACCTTTTGAAATTGGGCCGAATACATTTTGGATTATGAGAGGGCCATAAATGGGAGGGGGTGGAACAGAATATCATGATTCAAGTGTGAAATGTCCCCTATAAGGGACACATGTTTGAAAACTTACTCCCTAGATGTTGGCAATATTTGGGGAGATTGTGTAATGAAGAGATCGGTCCTTACTAAAGGAAGAACATCACCGTGGGGGATAGTGTCAAAGTCAAGCCTGTTTCTGGTCCAAGCTCCCTGCTTCCTTGTCCACCAAGATGTGAAGAGTCCAGCTGCATAGTTAATTGCCATAAATTCTGCTATGATTTCCCTTCGTGGCAACTATATCCTTTCAAACTGTGAGTCAAAATTAAGGTTAGCAGTGCTCCCCAAGAACCATTCAGTTTGTTCTTGGAGACTATTATGGCACAAACTTCTTGTGGTCAATAAAATTATTAAAAGAGTTGGAAGTTATAAAAAGACACACCACATTCCTTCAGTGGATAACACACCCTTGAGTGAGCCCACAACAGTGCCCCTGTCCTTTGTTCCCATGGTGATTGACAAACTCAGACCATGCTTTCAATAGGTAACAGGTTATGAGTTAAGGCCAGAGAGCTTAACCACACTTTGTCCCTATGGTCATCTCTGTATTCATTATTTTTGTGTCATGTGATCATGATACTTGCCAAAAGCAATGTAAGGGAAGAAGTATTTATTTTGGTTCAGAGTTTCAGAGAGTCTCGGTCCATCATGGCAGGAGAGAAAGGTAAAATAGCTCAGAGCATGGCAGTAGGAACATGTGGTGAAGACTGTTCAATTCCCAGTGAACTGGAAAGCGAAGAGTGAGGCAGGAGCTAGGAGCCAAGTATAGTCTTCAAAGGCTCGTTCCTGGAGACCTGTTTCAGTCAGGTTGGCCTCACTTCCTACAGTTCAGCAGCCTCCAACAACAGCACTACCATCTGAGAAACAAACATTAGAAAGAACCTATATGAGTTTGCTTCTTTTTTTTCTAAAGTTTTCAATTGTTCTGTTAATTCGCTAGTGTGGGATTTTTCCAGCTTCTTTATGTAGGTATTTAGTGCTATGAACTTGCCTCTTAACACTGCTTTCATTGTGTCCCATAAATTTGGGTATGTTGTGTGGTCATTTTCATTGAAGTTTAGGAAGTCTTTAATTTCTCTCTTTATTTCTTCTTTGACCCATTGATGATTCAGATGAGCACTGTTTAATTACCATGTGTTTGTGGGCTTTCTGGAATTGGTATTGCTGTTGACTTCTAGTTTTAAAGCATGGTGATCTGATAAGGTACATTGGGTTATTCCAATTTTTTTGTATTTATTGAGGTTTGTTTTGTTACCGAGTATGTGGTCAATTTTTGAGAAGGTTCCATGAGGTGCTGAGAAGAAGGTATATTCTTTTCTGTTTGGATGGAATATTCTATAGATGTCTGTTAAGTCCATTTGAGACATAACATCTTTTAGTTCTCTTATTTCTCTGTTCATTTTTTGTCTGATTGACCTGTCCAGTGGTGAGAG
>PVIU01012496.1:0-59800 GCA_004026605.1 Ondatra zibethicus | reverse complement strand
CACACACACACACACACACACACACACACACACACACACACACACACACACACACACACACACACACACACACACACACCACAGTTTCCACCCAATCCTACCCGTCCTTTCCATTCTACCCACTCCATAACCACACGGTCTGATCAGATTCTTTCCACAGCATGTGACTGCTTTGGAATCTCTTCTGTCTCTGTAATTCAAGGAATAGACATCATGACTACTAGCTAAGGGGTACCTGTGTGCCCTCCTAAGTCAACTGGCCCAGTGGAAACTTCTCAGAAAGGCTATGAGCGCTGACAGCTGCCTGAGCCATTGTGTACCTGGATCTCTCGTCAGACACTTGCCCACTGTATTCTCATGTGGGACTCCATTAGGAACTTGTGCTCTGGCGTGTGTGTGTGTGTGTGTGTGTGTGTGTGTGTGTGTGTGTGTGTGTGTGTGTATGTGGTGTGTACACATCACAGCGGGAAGATAACTCCAGTGGGCTAGACAGCCCTCCTTCCCTCTCTTGCCTTCATGTTTCCTCTTAGTGTCCAGGTGGGAGGCCACTACGTGCCATGCAGGTGTCGACAGGGCTGTCTGGCATTTTTCCACCAGTCCTCTCTTAGGATATTGTCTTAGTGCCAAGGACCGATTTGGCATGGTGGCTATGAAGGTGCTCCAGAGCTGACCTTAGAGTCATGCCAGACTCCTGTCACCGGTTTAGTAGCTCCTGCCTCAACTCCCTCCGCTCCGACTCCAGTGGCAAGGAAGGTTAAATCTCCAGGAGTATCCTGGAAGGCAGATGCCAGGGTCAGTTCTTGTCTCTTACCCGTGGGTCCTCACCAGACATTTCTGGGCTATGGCCCAAGTGCTGTGTGTAGCGGTAGTCATAGCCTGCTCTTAGGTTTTAGATGACAGACCCTTACCATAGCAGCCGATTTTCATGGTCCTCCCCTGAGGTAGGCCTCTCAGGTCCAGCTTTGTTTTTAAATTCTGCCACTGCTGCCTGAGCGCTGGGGCTACAGGCCCTCAACCATCATGCTCTAGCTAAAGCATCTGTTTAGTTGTTGTTTGTTTGTTTATTTTGAGACAGGGTTTCTCTGTGTAGCCCTTGCTGTCCTCGAACTCACTCTGTAGACCAGGCTGGCCTTGAACTCACAGAGATCTGCCTGCCTCTGCCTCCCAAGTGCTGGGATAAAGGGTGTGTGCTACCATGCCCGGCTTTGCATCTGTTACTTATCAGAGGCAAGGGTCCGGCTTTACCCTAGTTCCTATCACCAATTCTCAAAATTTAATTCATACACTCTTTTATTCCAGGGTTCTGCCCTATTCTTAGGAAAAGTCAAGTGTCTCCTTCCACAATGACTAGCGATATCACAAAGTGGTATCAGGTGTACACAGGCCATTTGAGGTGGGCTCCCCAACTATGGCAGCTTGTCTGTAACTGAGAGGTTTCCTGGAACTTGGCACCTGCAGCATTAAGCCCAGGAAACACCCAGGTAAGGCAGACCAAGTTGATCATACCATCTAGAACTGAACACTGACC
This sequence comes from Ondatra zibethicus, assembly GCA_004026605.1. Taxonomy (NCBI): domain Eukaryota; kingdom Metazoa; phylum Chordata; class Mammalia; order Rodentia; family Cricetidae; genus Ondatra; species Ondatra zibethicus. Next base: position 58,272 of record PVIU01012496.1, on the reverse strand, counting down.
TCTTAAACCAACTCATGGGACCCTGTGTTCAAGGGACAAGAAAGAACTGAATTTGAAACAATAACAGCCTGTAGCTCTCCTTTGCCTTGTTTCAAATTCTTGCTATATGAGTTGGGTGCAGTGGCACACATCTATAATCCCAGCACTCAATAGGGTGAGACAGCAAATCACTGAGTTCTGGGCTAAATAGTGAAAGTCTATCTCAAAAAGATCCTAAACAAACATGCTTGGTTCCTATATAACACAGGCCAATAGTTTGCCCCAGTTTTGACCTCCTTTGAGCATGAGGAGAGTGGGACAAGGTGGGGGGGAGGAGGGTGACCCACCTGTCCTAGAAGCCGCCATAGGACTGGCGGTCAGTAGCCTTGAGCTTTAGTGTCTCGAAAGACCTTTATGATTGACGGGAACACATTTAATTTCTGATTCCTCACCTGTAAAATTGTTTGGGCTAACCTTTGGGGATTAAAGTTTCTTCTAACTTTATTATCCATCTCTCTCTCTTCTCCCTGCCTTTTCCACACACACACACACACACACACACACACACACACACACACTTCCACTTTGTTTTTTTGATTTTTCTCTTAGCGCCATGCCAATCCACATTGGAGCCTAAGGTAGAAGAGAGACCAGTTAACATTGGGCCTCATTTTATTTAAAATATTAACATTTTATACATCAAGGAATTTGCATTGATTTAGGTTTTTAAGCAATACAGAAAAATATTCATCTTTACCACTGAATTTTTGGAACCCACTTAAACCGTGTGCATCAGCCTCACGCACTTTCCGCTTATCCCAAGTCTAGCCTTCTTAGCTTTGCTCTACACTGAACTTACTCTGAGACTGGCTGGCCTCGAACTCAAGGAAATCTGCAGGCCTCTGCCTCCTGAGTGCTGGGATTAAAGGCATGTGCCACCACCGCCTGGTATCTGGACTGTGGCCAGTGTTTAGATCTCATGCTTCTCCTGTCAAGTGCCCAGGACTGAGCCACGTGCTGAACTTTTCCAATAAAATGGCAGGAGACTGTGAATTCTAGATCTCAGCGCCTGCTCTTCTCTTGACCTTCCAAAGGACAACTATCACTTAGAAGAGGGTTTTTGTTAGTTTGTTTGTTTGAACTTCAGACAACAAAACATAAGCACCTGGAAAACCAGAAAAACAAAGCAGTTGTTTGGTGAACCCTAGCAGATAATGGAAAAGCAATCTGTATTTGATCCTTTGCCCTTACTCTCACCCCCAGATTCCAGAGGAGTAGGGGGAGGTGTGACCTAGACAAACAATCCTAGCAGGCCTGTGGGTGCAACACAGCAGAGGATGCTTGTTTGCAGCAGGATCTGGGAGAAAATGCTCTCAGACCTGGGCTTGGGATGGGAGCAAAGGAGGCAATATGCAAATGTCACCGGGGAAGAATTCTGTCTTAGAGGACAGTTCCAGCGAGCCACATTGCTTTCAATTAGGTGCCTTAATAAAGGCTAATAGCTAGAAAATGGATTCATGCTGTAGTCTTCGCTGGCAAGCCTTTATCAAGTTAATAAGCAAGAACCGGTGTTGGGACACTGGTGCAAGCAAGGGAAGGCGCTGGCCGGAACTCTTCTCATCTGACCCCTAACTGGCTATTGCCCTTGAGAGAATCAGTTAACCCTCTCCGCGCTTCCTTTTCCTCAACTTCAAAAGAGGATCCCTTCTGCCTCTGACGCGATCTTTCTACAGCAAAGCCTGGGGCTAATGTTTCTAAATGTCCCCTCCCTGCTAAGCCCTGTGACCTTTTTTTGTCCCCACATAGGGACTGTCACATTGTTAATTAGTAGGTTTCAATCTACACAGGCTACAGAGCTTTTATGTAGATTTGGGAAGGAAGGTTTCCCCTTCAGCTTGCAGAGGGTTCTAACTGAAGTGACTCACACCCCCACCCAAGGGAAATGGAAGCAGGAAGAATCCTGAAAATCTGGGACTCTAAGTTGCAAGCAAAGAAAAAGCGTCGTGTTGGTATTTTTAAAACGCTTTCCACGCCACGCGCAACACCTTTGTGCCTCCTTCATGGGTTTCTCCCTCCTTTTAGCTCTACAATGCGCTATTTTAGGATGTTGCTTGCCTTTGGTACAGCCATGCAGTTGAGAGAGGCAATTTAATTGTCATCCCTCGTTTTCTTAGTCTTTCAAGACCTTTTGTTATGGTGAAATAATTTTAGGCATTCCAAGCACAAATCCATTAAATTCTTGCCTTACTTTACTAATGAACTGCTGTGGGTGGGAAAATTAATTTTATTCCACCCATGATACATATCTGATAAATTTCTAGAGTTGAGAGATGAAGCTTGCAAATACCAAGAGTCAAATACAACTCTTAAAAACAAACTTTGTCTTACTAATGCCAAGGTGGAGCAGAAAAGAAGTCTCCAAAAAATAGTTCACAAAGGGCTGGAGAGATAGCTCAGCAGTTAGGAGCACTGGCTCTTCCAGAGAACCTGGGTTCAATTCCCAGCACCGATACAGCAGCTCACAACTGTCTGTGACCTCACACAGACATTCATGTAGGCCTAACATCAGTGCACATAAAAATTTTAAAATAAAATAACTCTGTTAAAAATAGTTTGCAAAATAAAAATGGTTCCAGAGGTCCCATCTCAGGTTGATACTGGGAGGAAATTTACAGGTTGCATATGGCAGGGGACCCTGCGTTAATGAACTGGAGGGACCATGTTGAGATCAGATATTAACACGTTGTTGAAAGCATGGTGTTGCCAGAGGTGCAGCTTGGAGGGAAAGCCCTTGCTTAGCACACACAGGAGCCACAGTATTGAAGCTCTTGAGCCTCTGGCTCAACCAATGTTGCTTACTCCACCACTCAGGCTGCAGCCATGACATGTTTCTGCTGGTTTACATACCTCTAAGCGGGGAGAGCAAGTGGGAAGGCTGTGCACGAGCTACGCTAACCAGGACTGGAGAAGCTGAGACATCCCAGGGACAGCTCTAGTGGCATTGTGCTTTGGATGGGATCATCTCCGTCACACAGGGGGAGACAGGAGGCTGTGCTAGGAAAAAGAGAAAGAATGCAGTTCAAATGAAAGGGCTCTCTTTAGGGAGATGGGCAGACGTCATAAGCCTAGAAAGGTCAGAGTCCTGTCCCTAAAGATAAAAAAGCTTCCCAATTACTGAGGACGCTGATGAGTGTGGAATTCAGACAGACTATTCCATGCTTCCTCATTTCAATCAGTCCCTTTCAGAGCCAACTCCTATTTACTTCAATTCACGTCAGAGCATTAGGTAGGAAAGTAGCCTGCTGATTTTCCTTTGGTCAAATTTAATTCCAATTTCTGCCTCTAAATGTTTTCAAACTGCTCTAAAGAGTTCTCGGAGCCTGATGCTTTAACCTTCTGCTCAGTCCCCTTCATCTTGTTTTTCATTTCTTTCTCCTTTCTTCTCTTTCAAAACCCCAACCAGCAGCTAGATCAGAGGATGCAATCCATGTGCGAAGAAAGAATCCAGCCCATAAGCAGGCAGACACAAACATCCCCAAAGTCATGTTCTGTGGCTCTGAGATGATTACTGAGAACTGTTCAATGGAGTTCATGTTACGGCCAAGTTTATGGCTTAATGTGATGGGGAAGACCAGTGACACACTTTAAGAAGAATTGGTGAGTAAGGGGAAACGACAAAGCAGATGCATGTTTTCAGCCTATAAAATTATCATTGTATTTCTCTACACAGTGACACACATACACACGTGTGCACGTGCATGCAACCTGATCACCCTTCCTCCCCCATTAAATGGCAGTGAGCCATGAAAAACTGCAGAGAATTATAAGCAGAGTCTGGGTTTAAAAAAAGAAAAAGATCTCTCTCCTCAAGTGACAGAAAGTTGGATAAACGCTATTTTTAGATGAAATATATCTAATGTCCAGATGTGATTTCCCACATGAAGAGAAAAACAAAGCTATCTAAAGCCCTGCACAGCACTCGGAGATGTTGTGTAAAAGTTTTTTGGTGATAATGATTTATCATGGAAAGAGTGAGGCACATGATCCTGGCCATCAGTCCCGGCACTGGTTCCCTTGGGAACGGCATCTGCACACGTGGCTCCAACATGGAGATGATCTTGAGGTTTACATTCCTGAGGTAATTGCTGCTAACTCTCTAGGCTTGCAGCTTTCTTGCTTTCTTTCTTTTTTTTCCTTTTTTTTGGCATTTTTTTTGGCACCACATTTCCTCAGGCAAAGAACAAGACACCAGGACCGCTATGCTAAGTCAGTCAGTTCCCTAGTGGATGTCACCTTGAGAGGTTACCTGCTTACTCAGGTAATCCTGCTCTGACAATTGGGAAGTCCCCCTACTGCTCAACAAATAAGCACCTACGATGCCCCTGCTCCCTTTTCAATGTGAGCATCAAATGACAAGCCCAGCAAATGTAGTCTCCTGGAATTTAGAGTCCAGTTTATAAATTACAGGAGAAAATCAATCTTCTTCCTTAAGTGACACGAATAATGGCGTCGTGTTTGATCACAGCCTCCACCACGGTCCCCACCCTGACTAATGTCTAGCCATTAGGAAAAAGTCAATCCCTGAAATGCAGTTACAGAAGGTAATCAACATAATGTGATACAGGCTTAAAGAGAAGAGTCACGGACCAAATGACTGAGCCATGACGTCAACGCTGGAATAAAGGCATGACTTCTTCAAGTGGCTCTGGAGTGTGCGCCTCATGAAGGGCATCACTCCCAGCAACAGCAGCCAGGAGGCTTGGAGGAAGCGGCGAGGAGAGGGAGTGTCGGGAAACTAGAGGCAGCAAGTCTAATCCAAGTCCAGGCAGGTGCTAAAAGCCGGGGCTCAGGAGGGAGTGGCCCTCCCGGGAGAGAGGATCACAAGAGAGAAACTTTACAAGAGCTGAGCCCAGATGGCTGGAGGATCTTGGCCACATTACACAGGAGACTCCATCCAAGAGCTACATTGGGAAAAGCAGAAACTTGTAATACAGCACCCAACCCCAGGGGAATAGAGATGTCCAGGCTAGGCCAAGGAGCCTAGCTGCTAGTTACTAGACGAGTGGTTTGTATCTCCAAGAGTCCAGGCGGGAAGGGGCTAAGGAGCCTGTTCGTAGTTCCAGGCAGTAACAAGCTCCCAATCTCTTTGTGGAAGTAATCACAGCTGCTTTAAAACTTTCCAAATATAGAAGATGTGTTGGGGATCTGCCCCTCCTTTGTCCCAAGAAGGGGAGGAAACTCAAGGATAACCATGAAGTCATTGCTATCCATTTTTAAGGATCAAGATGGAATGGGAATCAGGACTTTACTTGGCACTATTTCTTTTTAGAGTTTAATTTATTTTAATTTTATGTATACTAGCATTTATCTGAATGTATGTCTGTGTACCAAGTGTGTGCAGTGTTTGTGGAGGCCCGTTGCATACCCTGACCTCAAATCACAGTCAGTTGTGAGCCACCATGTGGATGCTGGGAATTGACCCCAGGACCTCTAGCAAGCAGCCAGTGCTCTTCACTACGGGTCTATCTCTCCGGCCCGACTTGGCATCGTTTCATGGCCGTTTCTCACCTATCCAGTCGCCATCTGAACGTGCATAGCCAGGAAGGGATCCCCCTTCCATGGTCGACAAGCTGCTCACACTGCTGCGGTTTAAATGGCTCTATTTGAGTATTGAACATGGATTTGCGTGTAGCCCTACAGACTGTCCTCCTCTCAATCCTTTATAAACAGCCAGTTTGGGGAGATGTTTAGCTATAGTCTGTGTGTGCCTCCTAGGCTTCATGTGGAGCTCATGGGGCTGATATAAACATTGCTGCCTGGGTTGGTTCATCCACACTCGTCTGTAAAACTGAACCAGCCAGGAGCCAATGTTCCCTCCTTTCCCAGCTCAACAGTCCCCGGAAAGACAGTCTTTAGGCCTAGTCAGTCAGACATGCCCATCAGACCTGCCAACCTGCTTGCCCCATACTTTTGTTTCTAACTTTCAAGCTCTTCTTTTATTTTATTTTGAGACAAGGTCTCACTAAATAACCCAGGCTTGACTTTACTCATTATACCATCCAGGCTGACCTACAGGCATGTGGCCTCTTTATTTTTTAACTTTGTTTTCTCCACCAATCTTCATGTAATATTTTGTTTAATAAAAATACAGGGCTGGGCCAAGGGACGTTCTGCTTCTGTCTTCCTATGTGTCTGTCTAGAGTGTGCAGTTCTAGGCCAACAGCTGCAGCTGTTTTAGCCACATGTGAATTCAACAGAGCTAAGCAATACAGTAAGGAGAACCCTTGCATGCGTGGCCTATTAAGTGCAAGGCATAGGTGGAAAATTGGAAACAGGAAAAGTAGTGAGAGAAAGAATATTAAAAAGTCAAAGTAAGGAGAAGATCCTGTCACTTGTATTATTTTTAATAAAACGCTGATTGGCCAGTAGCCAGGCAGGAAGTGTAGGCAGGGCAATGAGAATTCTGGGAAGAGGGAAGTTTCAGCCTGCAGTCGTGACCCAGATGCAGAGGATGCAAAATGAGGCTGCCTCACCAAAAAAGGTACCAAGCCATGTGGCTAACACAGACAAAAATTATGGGCTAATATAAGTTATCAGAGTCAATAAGAAGCCTGAGATACTAGGCCAATCAGTTTATAATTAATGTAGACCTCTGTGTGATTTCTTTGGAACTTAACCACTGTGGGAACCGGGCAGGACAGAAACCTCAGTCAACAAAGATCAATGGTGGCTTTACGATTTGGGAGTCTTTTGTCCAGGAACATGTGTACCTACATGGTTATCAAGAACTTTGCAATTGATCTGAGGAGCCTTTGGACACAAAGGTACCAGTAGTGTTATGATGGGGTGGGGGGACACGACACCCCGATGTCACTGGACAAGACAGAATATGCCATGCAGACAGAGTTTGAGTGTGGAGTTTATTGAGAGGAAAGGAGGGGAGGGGGAGGGAAGAAAGAAAGAGACTGAGAGCGGGGGAAGGGAAAGAGGCAGAAAGATTTTTTGCCTCAGCAGAAAAGAGGGATTGGGAGTGGGCAGAGCTTGTCTCTTAAAGGGACCTGGCATACAGTCAGGGAACTGTTTGTCATGCACAGAGCAGTGACTGTGCCAGATTCCCAAGGGGTGCCTGGCTACTCACAGTTGGGGGCTAGAGAGATGGCACAATGGTTAAGAGCACTGACTGCTCTTTCAGAAGACTTGGATTCAATTCCCAGCATCCACATGACAGCTCCCAACTGTCTCTAACTCTAAGATCTGACACCCTCACACAGACACACATGCAGGCAAAACACCGAGGCAAATGAAATAAAAATAAATAATTTTTTAAAGGTTCAGGTAGGGACCTACATAGTAATATCACCCATCAATTCACAACAGCTTCCCAACCTGCCAGGGATTTAGGATCCATCATGAAGGTGAACATTTAGGTTCTTAAAATGCTTTTCAATGCTTTTCTGGTCTTTTACCTCATCCTCCTTGTAAGCATGTTGCTATGAACTATAATGAACCACACCAAAATTTGCTTTTCAGTGGGGCAAAGTTTGTTATCTGTGAGACAGAGTCTGGCCTGGACCTCGAGGTCCTCTGGGATGCAGGCATTGAAAGCAGTCATCACCATATCGAGCTCACACCCAAAGTTCTAAACATGAACCTTCAAATATTTTCGTTTCCAGCAAGTGTTCTCCTTAATGTAATTAATAGCTGCTATTGGCTAATCTCCAATCCATATTCTGAGCTCTGTAATCAGAACAAATCATATAATTGTCAGTTATAGATGGAGACCACCATTTGCCAAGTAGGTGCAAGGACAGTCTTATTCATGGTTACTCAGGGAGGCACTGGCACTTAGGTTTTTGCTGGAGACATCCAAAATCATTTGGTTATTTTTATGTTCATAACACTTAGCAAAGGCCTCCGGGTGTCATTCTTAAGCCCCTGACACCTCCTGAGTCTCTCACTATTGACACTGAAACTGTTAATCAACCCTCTATTTAGAACCTTAAAACCAAGTAATCCACCATGTCTCATAATCCTGTCACGCTTGATCATTGCCCAAAATAACCATCGCCTTTCAGGCCATCCATTCTCTCTTGTACCAACAAAGTACAGTTTAATTACAGCACAGATTTCCTTCTGACTTCCAGTGTCCCAGGTCCAGCAGCTTTCTAAATCATCCCTCTGTGTGTTCTTAAGACCCTGTCAGCCAACATGCTGAGGTTGGACCCCCTGCCTTACCTGCGCCCACGTTGTACACACGGATCCTTAAAACAAAGGTCTCCGGCTTTTTCTTTCTTTCTTCTTGCCTGTCACATCCAAAAGATTTTCAAATCTTTTTTCCTTCATTGTTAAGGGTTTAATTAAGGTGGTCTTCATCTTTCACCTTTAACCCCTGCCTTGTTTGTCAGTTTCCCGTCAGCAACCTTTCAAAGTTACAAATCCCACCTCCTAACTACTTCTACCTAAAATCTGTCAATAGCTGTCTTTTGCTTTCAGAATTGGACCCAGGTTTCTAGCTTGGAATTCAAGACTCTTCATCACTCATTCTGGTGTTTCTCCCCTCTCCATCTCCCACCCCCCGGCCAACACTCAAAGACTGGGCCAGCAAACCCTGGGCTGTTCCTCTGGAGATGGCTTCCCCTCTTGGTTAACACCAATTCATTCCCCAGAGCACTGCTTTGGACCCCAAAGCATCTAATAGTGTTTCTAATCCTCCCAAGAATCCTGTGAGACTTGTAGGAACTCCTATGTTTGCCCAAGTTAATAGTTAGCAAGAGTAAGTAGACTCAGACCCAGGCTTGCTGGCCCCTGGGAGCCTACATTCTTTCCCTGAAGCCAAACTGCTTTACCTCAGATCCCCACTCACGTGTCTTCTTTCCCAGGGGCCCTCCCTGACCCCTCACCCTGCTGTTTTCAGAGCATCCAGCCTGGCTTTCCTCATTCATCCCCTCAGCCTCAGGCACAAGTCCCAGTGCGAGCGTATGTCTGTGTGTCGCAGGCTGTGAGCGTCTACCAGACAGATGTTGGCCCTTTTAATGGCCTGAGTAACACCTGTTCATAGACATTAAAGCTCCAATAATATATAAGGGCACAAGTAGCCTCCAGCACTAGTCCAACAGTAACCTGTGTTAACCATTTCTTAGAGAAACATCCAGAAATGTTTATGAGTATAGAACTATGTATCCATATAGATTTTCGTCTTCACAGATGGGCTCAAATTACACACCCTTGCCTGTGATGAGTTCTTCTCCAGATTATATCTTAGACTTGTTTTTGTTTTGTTTGATTCAGTAAATGTAAATCTATTGCAATTTTGGTAGAAATAAATCTCTTTGTGTTATTTTCCCACATCCCATCTAAATGAAGAAAGCTTATTGCTTTAAGACTATTACATCAGTCCGGGTGGGAAAATATCTAGCTACCTGTTATGTGTAAAAGAAATACCCAAAACATGATCAAATGATACAGACAGATTAAAAAGCCACATGATTCACTGAGTAAGATAAGAATCCATGTGTCTATCTCCTTCTGTCTCTGGGTTTATGTGGAGAGAGTGAGAGAGACAGAGAGAGATGTGAATGTGTAAATAAATAAACAAAAGGAGGCACAAGAGAAAATTGAGCCTTCTAGGAGATCTAACTGAAGAAAAGAAATGGAACACTTAAAGCAAGAAAAGGCCACGTGGCTCCCAGAGTATTAAATGATTCCGGCAAGAGTCACTACGTTCTGTTAAACCAAACAGCAAGGCCTTGAGGAATGATGGAATACTTTCAATAATTTCAAAATACACACACATAAGGAAGATAACGAATTCAGAAACTGCAAGGGGAGACAGAAGGGCTCTGCAGTGAAGCCACCACCCCAACCAAGGGATCTAAATCAATACAGTAATTACTAGAACACAGCCCCACCTGGGACACACCCAGAAGGACATGAAGGACATGGCCCTGCTTCCTGAGCATCTTTGGCAGGAAGCATAAGCTGCATTTAATCATGAGGAATCATCAGACAAGCCCAGATCAAGGGGCCTTATGCATAGCAACCAGGCTCCTCGGAATGTCGGGATGTCAAGCTCATGAAAGACAAAGCTCCAAGAAAGCGTCTCATATGGAAAGTGACTAAGGAGAGGTGACAGCAGAGTGCAGCCTGTAATTGGGGACTTTCTTTGTCTACTAAGGATATTTTGGGTACAAATCCCAATGACCTTTCAGAATTACAAGTCTGGTGTTGTAACCACTTCCACTAAAGAATCCATCAACGTTTTGCCTTCAAAATACAACCAAATCCTCAGCATGGGATTCAATGTTCTTCTAAGCAGTCCTGTCTGTCAAATGCAGTACCTATGCCAAGACTTGCAAACTTTTTGCTGTTTGTCAGTTTTATTGTTGTTGTGGGTTTCTTGTTGCTATTTATCTGTTTTGAGGCTGGGTCTTACTGTGTTGGCCAGGCTAGTCTCAAGCCCCTGAGATCAATTGATTCCTCTTGCCTCAGCCTCCTGAGTAGTTAAGATTATAGGTAGGGACCATTTCACAAGAGGTAGGACTATCATTGTTATTGTTAAGACATCTTTTCATAGCCTCAACTACTTCTTTCCCAGCCCCCTAAACTCCTGGTAACCACTAATCAATTTCTATAATTTTCATTTCAAGAATATTACAGAGATCTGAGTGTGGTAAGTCTCGTTACATTAGTAAATCTCAGCTAGTTACTCGGGAGGTGGGGAAGGGCCAACCACATAAGTCCAGGAGTTCGAACCTAACCTGGGCAATAAAGAAACTCCGGTTCTTCCAACTTCCTCCCTCCTTCCCTTTCTCCTTCCTTTTTAAAAATTTCAAATTATAATTTATCTACTTATTTATTCCATGTGCTTGCATGAGGGTGGGGTATACATGTGCAGGTCAGAGGACAGCTTGCTGGAGTCACTTCCCTCCTTTCGGCATGTGGGTCCCAAAGACTGAACTCAGGCTTGATGGCAAGTGCCTTTACCTACTGACCAGTCCCTCTGGCCCAAGACTGTCCTTTAAGAAAAAGAAACAAAACCAACAAGGAGAGGGGGAAAGCCAAACTATACAGTATTTTTAATGGTTTTCTTCACTAAGCTCACATCTCGGAGGAGTCATCCAGGGACTGTTGGGTTTATCGATAACTTCTTTTGAAAAGCGACTTAAGAGGTGAGGCTAGTTCTGTTGACAGAGCACTTACTCAGCATGTAAAAGCCTTGGCCAGGCTCCAGGCTCCAGCAGCACATACTTGTGATTCCAGCACTCAGCAGGCAGAAGCAGGAGGCAAAAGTACATCATCCTCGTTACATAGTGAATTCTAACCCACCAGGACTACATGAGCCCCTGCCTCAAAAAAAGGGGGGGGATTAATTCTTTTCGTTGTTCAGCCATGTTTGTGATGTATTACTTGGTTTAGCCATCCATGAAAGCCATGTGTTTTTTCTCAGCGTTGCCTACTGTGAATAAGGCTATGATTAGCATTCATGTACAAGACTTTGTGTGAATATGGTCTTCAATTGGGAGGAATACATGTCCAAGAGTGTAATTGTTGGGTCGTGTGGTAGTTGCATGTTCAGTGTTTAAAGAAACAAACGGATTGTTTTCCAGAGTGACTGCACTCTATACTTTTGCCAGCCACTAAGAGCAATCAGTCCAATTCTTCTCATTCTTGCTGATCTCTGGCATTATCAACATTGTTTGTTTGTTTTAGCTCTTTATGTTATGCATGCAATGGCATCTCTGGCCGCTTCCATTTCTATCCCCCAACGACTGTAGCACTGAGCATCCACCCTCTTCCTGTGCTGATCTGCCCAGGTGTGTCTTTTCAATCTCACTGGTGGAAACTCTGCTTGTTTTCACTACCGAGTTTTGCGAATTATTTATATATTCTAGATCCCAGCTCTGTGTCAGGTATGGGCCTCCCAGGTATTTTTCTATGCGAATATATGTGCAGAATGTGTATATTTAACCCTCCTAAGGGGATCTTTTCAGGACAAAAGCTCTGTGGTAGTAAGATGACTCACTGAGTAAAGGTGTTTGCTGACAAGCCTAGTGGCCTGAGTTTGGTCCCTGGAACTTACACAGTAGAAGGAGAGAACCAATACCCTTAAGTTTTCCTTTGACCTCTATCCATGTGCCATGGCATACACACATGTGTACACACACACACACACACACACACACACAAATAAATACAACTTAATTTTTTCAAGACATAAGTTTCTATACTGCTAACATTCAGTTTGCCAATTTTCCCAATATGGATGATGCTGGGTGCCAATTTAAGAACTCTTTGCACAGTCCTAATTTCAAAGACTTTCCTTCTTTTTATTTCTTTAAAAATATATCATTTTATACTTCATGTTTCAGTTCCAGATCCTTTGCGAGTTAAATTTGCTATAAAATATGAAACTCAAGTTGAGGTTCTTTTTCTTTTGAGCCCGTGGTGTCCAACACCCCCAATGTCATAAGCGGAAAAGACAAACTTCAACAATCAATAAGCGCCAGGTGTAGTGGTGCATACCTGTAATCCCAGCACTCATGAGCTGAGGCAGGAGGATTGCTGTGAGATTAAGGCTGGTATAGGACTTGTCTTTAAGTAAATCAATACCAAAATACAGTTTTATGTTTATAATTGTGAGTTTTCTGTCTGTGGCTTCCTTTTGGTATAGGGCAGTCTTTCTCAATGTCGGTCACAACACTTTTGGGCAAGCAATCCTTTAAATGGGTTGCATATCAGATATTTACATTACAATTCATAACATTAGCAAAATTACATTTATTAAGTAGCAACAAAATAATTTTATGGTTGTGGTCACCACAACATGAAACTGTATTAAAGGGTCATTGCATTAGGAAGGTTGAGTGCCACTGGTATAGGGTAGTGCCAGCATTACAAAATGACCTGGGATATATTGCTCCCTTTTCTATTTTCCGGATGAGATGATATAGAATTAGTACTTTAACTATTTGACCCAAGTCTCCAGTGAAGTGCTTTGAACCTGGACATTTATTTTTGGAGAGTTTTTTTTTTTATTACAAAGTCTATTTCCTTTTTCCTTAAAAGTTATTTAATTGATGTTTCCTATTGGGCAAGTTGTGGCACTTCTGTATTTTCATGAATTTATCTATTTCATCAAACCTGTCAAATTCATGTTGTCTGTGTTATGCCTTACTAGCCTTTTGGTGTCTGTAGGGTCTGTAGGTGTTTCCTGTTTTGCTTCTGACAGTGATCATTTAAGTCTTCATTTTCTGGCCTTCTCAGTCTCGCTAGAGGTCATCAATTTTATGTTGTTATGTTTTATTTTTCCAAAGACATGGTTCCTTGGTTCCATAATTGTTTCTGCATAAAATTTATTTTTCCTTCTTATTGGGAATTTATTTTTCTCTTCTTTATCAAGTCTCTAAGGTGAGCACTTTGGAACATCTTTCTTTTTCTAATGCATGCATTTAATAGTCTTTCCTTTTCCAAATCGCTTTATGTCTCATCAATTTTGACACGTCATATTTTCATTTTCATTAAGGTTAGCATATTTTTTTAATTTCCCTTGAGACTTTCTTTTTCATTTATCTCATATTTTGTAGATATGTGTTTTTTAATTTACAACTGGTTGGAAATTTTTCTATTATTTTCCTGTTACTGATTATTGGCAATTTCAATTCCATTTTTGTTTATTTAAAAAACTTAGATCTATCTATTGTATTTTATGTGTGTATGTTGCCTGCTTCTATATATGTATACCATGTGCATGCCTGGAGCTGGAGGAGGTCACAAGAGGGTGTCTGATCCCCTGATACTGAAGTTACAGATGGTTGTGAGCCACCAAGTGGGGGCTGGAAATTACCCAGATCCTCTGTAGGAACAAGCGTCCATAAGCTCCAAGCCATCTCTCTGGCTTCTCAATTCTTTTTAATTAATGTATATAGACTACTCAAACTGTGATTGTTGGTGATTGTTTGATATATTAAGACTTACGTCTGCTAATATAGTTTTGCTTTCTGTTCCATTTTTCATTTCTAATTTCTTTTCTTTGTTTCCTGCTTTTTATGTGTATCAATAGCACTGTTTTGTTAGGATTCCATCTTGACTTATCATACTATACTGTGTTAGAGTGTATATCTTCATAAAGCTTTCCTACTGGCTATCTGGATATTACCGTGCATGTCTATAACTCATCACAGTCTACTGGTGTTATTATTTTTCCAGTTCAAGAGAAATAGAGAGCCGGGCGGTGGTGGCGCACGCTTTTAATCCCAGCACTCGGGAGGCAGAGGCAGGCAGATCTTTGTGAGTTTGAGGCCAGCCTGGTCTACAAGAGCTAGTTCCAGGACAGGCTCCAAAGCTACAGAGAAACCCTGTCTTGAAAAACCAAATAAAGAAAGAAAGGAAGGAAAAAGGAAAGAAAGAAAGAAAGAAAGAAAGAAAGAAAGAAAGAAAGAAAGAAAGAAAGAAAGATTATCTTCTGGAGTTGGAGAGATGGTTCAGTTAGGAGGGCTTGCTGCTCTTCCAGAGGACCCAAGTTCAGTTCCTGGTACCCACTTCAGGTGGCTCACAACCACCTATAATTTCAGTTCCAGGGAATCTAATGCCCTCTTCTGGCCTCCACAGACACCTGCACAGAAGTGTCACACCCTCATACAGACACACAAAAGAAAAGGAAAAGGAAAATGATCTCCCAGGCTGGGTGTGCTGGCTTATAATCTTAGTACCTGAATGACTGAGGCAGAAGGATGACAAGTTTGAAGACAGCCTCACCTGCATGGCAAGAACCTGTGTAAATAACTAAATAAACAAACACTATCTTCCTTTGCATTCTTTTATCTCTTATCAGCCTCCATCTATAATGCAACAGTCTGACTGTTGTTCCTCTAGGCATCTGAAACCAAACGGGGAAAACATCATTTTTAACTTCAATATCAAATATGGTTTTAGAAATTGAACAATAGATGCAAAGGCTGTTTATTTACCAAATTTTTGTTCTTTATTGTTTCTCCACATACATGTCTTCTGTTCTTGCCCTTCTCTTTAGAGAACTTCCTTTAATCATTCTTTTAAAATGTTTTTTCTGGTGGTAGAGTCTTATTTTTCCCTCATCTGAGAATGTCCGTTTTCTCTTTTTTGGAAGGATACACTCACTGGGCATGGGATTCTAGATTGACATTCCTTTTCTTTCAGCACTTAGTGATGATGCACAGCTATGTCAGAGCTCAGGAGGCCGAGGCAAGAATAACACCATGAGGTCAGCCTGGGCTACATACATACATATGTGCATGTGCGTACATGTGTGTGTGCTTGTGTGTGTGTGTGTTTGTGTGTGTGTGTGTGAGAGAGAGAGAGAGAGAGAGAGAGAGAGAGAGAGAGTAGTAGTAGTAGTAGCCAGGACAAAGCCAGCCAGGGATGGATAGATAGATAGATGGATGGATGGATGGATGGATGGATGGATGGATGGATGGATGGATGGATGGAATATATGTGTATATATCTATATATCAAGGGGGAACACAACAAAACAGAAATGCTGATCCTCTTTCCTGAGCCCTTCCCCATCCATAGTTTTTTGTGAGAAGTTCGCTGTTACTCAAGTCCCTGATTTTCTCCAGCTACTTGGCAGAATCTTCTCTTGGTCTCCATCTTCAGAAATTTAACTATGATGTACCTTGATGTGAATGTTTCTGGATTTCTCCTGTTTGAGATTTTGTTAGTCTCCTGAATCTCCAGCTTTGAATCTTTCGCCAGAGTTTAGGATGTGGCGGCCACTGCTGAGGACTGTTCAGCTCACTTTGCTCCTTTCGTCCTCCTGGGGCTTCAGTGACAAATTTGAGTGATTTCTTGTAGTCCACCAGTCCTTGATTCTGTTCCTTTTTCTTTTTAAGTCGGTTCTTGGTCTGCTGTCAGGACCGAGCCATTTCTATTATTCTTTCCTCTATTCATCTTCTCCCTGCCCTCTCCATTCTGCTGTTCCATCTAGCCACTTCAGTCCCACAACTTACATTAGTTCCCCTTTAGCCGGCCTCTTTGTTTCCTGGGGGCTATTTACTTTTGCATTTATTTCAAGTGTGCTCACAGCTGCCTTGAAATCATTGTCATATAATTATAACACCCCTGTCAGTTGAATGTTGGCATCCAGTGACGGCTGTTTCTTTTTTCATTTAGTTTGAGATTGTCTTGCTGCTTGGAATGATGTGTGATTTTTGATAAGAACCTGGACATTTGAATATTACATTAAGACAATATGTATCTTACTATAACTCAGTGTCATCTGGCACCTCATGGTTTTCCAGCAGGGAAAGAAGTACCACTGCTTTGCTGCCAGGAGAAGGCGGAAGTCCTGGCCTTGCACTCAGCCCTGTTGACCTCTGAGCAGCAATTCTCACTGTTCCTGACCGAGGGAAGTCCTGGCTCCGCAGGCAGTCTCCACTGATGCAGAGGTAGAAGCTGCCTTGTTACCACGGGAGGATGTCGAAGTCCAGACTCTCCAGCCAGAATGAGAAAAGACCAGTCAGTTCTGCTGATTAGATGTAGAAGTCTAAGTTTTCCACACTGTTCTCTAGGGCACCGGCACTGCGGGAGGTTCTGGAGGACTTACTTTGGCCTCTCTGACACTGCACTGCTTAGTGAGTTGCCTCACGCCCTCACAGTGTGGAATTAGAGGCTCTACACTCAGTCTTTGCTGACACAGGGGAGGTAACGTCTTTGCTCTGGTGCTTGGCTGAAATAAAACAGTTATTGTCTATGCCACTCAGCTTGGGCTCTTGCTGTAACAAAACACTTTGGACTGGAAACTTGAAGCAGTTTAAACTATAGGGAGCTGGGGAATTGGTTGAGATATTAGTCAATTTAGTCCCCAGGAAGGGCTCTCTTCCTGGATGTAATGTAGGTAGCACTTTCTCACTGTGTCCTCATGTGGCAGGGAGTAAATGATATGCCTCCACTTATTCTTTAAATATTTATTTACCTATTTACTATTTCTCCCTCCCTCCCTCTCCCTCCCTCCCCCCCCCTCTCTCTCTCTGTGTGTGTGTGTGTGTGTGTGTGTGCCTGCACAGGTCTTTGTGCAAGTGCAGCAGAAGCCAGAGCAACTGGAATTACAGGTGGTTCTGAGCTACCTGATATGGTTGCTGGGGACCGAACTCCAGTCCTTTGCAAGAGTAGCAGTATGCACTCTTAACTGCCACGTTATCTCTCCAGCCCATCTTCCAAAGCCACTAATCTCACGGTGAGGACTTCACACCCATGACCTCACTCAACTGCAATCATTTTCCCAAGGCCTCACCTCCAAACAGCATCACAGTGGGGACTAGCAAGCCAATGTAGAAATTTTGAGGAGACAGAATTCAGTCTATAGCATTACCAAAAATTTCCCATCTTGCTTGGCTGTTTTTTTCTTCATCTTTTAGCTATAGAGAACAGGTTTTTGATAAGGCTTTTTTTTTTTAAATCTTTGTTGACATTTCCAGGTGACTTGCTTCTTCAATTACAAGTCAGAGAGTCAAAAAGAAAAGCCAAGAAAGATGGCAATGCTGTCCCTCCCTTGAGTCCGGTGGTCTCCAGATAGTCTCCCTTCTTCCTCCACCTCCAGGAGCCTTCTTATGATTGTTTTGTATGTAACATTGGCATTTATAATAGAAATAGAAAAAATTGTGTTGTGTGTCTATGTGTGTGTGTTCTGTGTATATGGTATGTGTGTAATGTGTGTATGTGTGTCTGTGTGTGTGTGTATGTGTGAGAGAGAGACCCACTACTGAGCACCATCTACCAAGTTTTGTTCACCAGTGTTTCTCCGTGGCTCATAAACTTTAGTTGATATATTTGTACACCTTACATAACACACCGAATTTCTTGAAAAAATAAAATTATATTCTGTCAAGAATCACGGAGTAGAGCATAAACAAAATTGACTCTGTTCAGTGAATGAGAACACCAACTTTGGTGCATGACATTTCTTATGTACTTTGCAAATCCTTTCCGCAGAAAACTAAATTGGCATTTCACATTTGGGAAACTTAGATTCTTTGTTCTATTTAATCTTACCAAGGTTTGAACTAAACTGGGTGGCCTTATTTGCCCTATAACAGTGGTTCTCATTGGTCTCCATGAATCTTGGGTGTGTGCTCACAAATTAAAGCCATTTTCACAATAATAAGATATGGCATGTCTTACCCATGTGTTACATTTTCACTGATACCATAGAATGATGGGTAAAAGTGTTGATTCCTAGCTGGGCAGTGGTGGCACACACCTTTAATTCCAGCACTTGGGATGCAGAGGCAGGAAGATCTCTGTGAGTTCGAGGCCAGTCTGATCTGAAGAGCTAGTTCCAGGACAGCCAGTGCTGTTACACAGAGAAACCCTGTCTCAAGGAAAGGAAGGAAGGAAGGAAGGAAGGAAGGAAGGAAGGAAGAAAGAAAGAAAGAAAGAAAGAAAGAAAGAAAGAAAGAAAGAAAGAAAAGTGCTGATGCCTTAGCGTGAATCAAGCTGTGGTACAAACCCATATAAAATGTGTATGAAAGACCACTGGTTTAGATGAATTGAAGACAAGCCACAGACTGGGAAAATACTTGCAAAACACAAATCTTGAAGTGCAGTGTTAGTGCCTCGAATATACAAAGGATTCTTAAAACCCAATAATAATGCAATTAAATAATGGATGAAAGATGTAAATAAACATCATGCAATATGAAGCTTATATGAATGATCCATTGATTTAAACAAATCAAAGCCACAGGCTGACAGGAAATATTTATAAACATACATCTCATAAAGTACTGGTACCAAATATGCAGAGAACTCTCAAAACTTTACAATGAATATAACCCACTTAAATAATGGGCAAAAGTCATTAGTAAACACCGCATTCCTCTGAGACAAGGTCTCCCACTGAACCTGGAGCTAGGCTGCTTTCTGTCCTCCGTCCCCTCACAGTGCTGGGGTTGCGTGAGTGTGTGTGTGTGTGTGTGTGTGTGTGTGTGTGTGTGTGTGTGTGGCCACACCTGGCTAGCAGTTTATACCCTGACAAAGTAACTTAAGGGAGAGAGGATTTACCCTATAGTGCAGTCCTTCATAGCAGGGAAGTCACAGCCAAGGGAGTGTCAGACAGCTGGCCACATTGCCTCCACTGTCAGGAAGCATACAGTAAGGAAGGCTGGTATTCCACTCACCTACCTTCTCCAGGACCACAGCCCTGAGAATCTCATCACCCACAGTGTATGTGGGGTCTTCCTACACCAACCAACCTAATTAAAATAATCACCCACTAGCATGCCCAGAGGCCCGCCATCTCCCAGGTGATTTGCGATGCCATCAAAATGACAGCTGAAGTGAAATCTCACACCATGGATCTGTACATCAGGAAGAAAGCTTTAATTGATAATACTGTATTAATATTGGTCCATCAGCTGTAACAAATGCAGCGCAATAACAATGTCTAGCTGGATTGGTGGGAAAGTCCTGCACTCCATCACTCAGAAGCAAGGAGAGTCTGTGGCCAGCCAAAGTTACGTCATGAGTTCAAGGCCAGTCTTGGCCACAACCGAATGGTAGAGAGAGGGGGCAAGATGGCTCAATGGGTAAAGGCACTTGCCACCAAATCTAAGGACCTGCATCTGATCCCTGGGACCCATATGGTGCTAAGAAAGAGCTGACTCAGGGAAGTCTGACCTCGCATGCATGCCATGCATGAGTGCACCCAGCTCCCCTGCCAAGTAAATAAATGTAGTAAAAAAAAAAAATTTAAGTCCCCACGTAACATCTCAGACTTCACATTGTTCCTAACCTTTAAGAAACTACCACTAGTTGAAATTTGGTTGGAAATTCAAAAAGAATATTCATAATTAGTTTTAAAGGACATTACAACACTATTGTTCCCAACCACATGGCTCTGTAGGGGCAGATTTTCTCCCTATAGCCAAAGCAGCGTACTATAACAGATTGAATGAAAACGCAGACAAAAGAGTCCAACTGTCTTCTATGACATTAAAACCTAAAACGATGCTCTTCTCTCATGAAACCATTTGTTTCAGAAGGTACAGTTGTGTTTCAATGTTGTGAGCATGTAATGGCTTATTACTATTTTTAAAGGAACTAATAAGTGAACATTTAAAAATATCTCGGTTTTCATTTCTGTTGTTTTCTTTGTTTTGAGACAATGTCTTACTATCCAGCCCAGCTGGCCTTAAATGTGCAGTGATCTTTCTGCTTCAGCCTCCTGAGTGCTGGGATTACAGGTGTGTGCCACCACACCTAACTTCCTAACTTTCTGTGCTCTCTCTCCCTCTCTCTCTCTCTCTCTCTCTCTCTCTCTCTCTCTCTCACGTATATGTGGGTGTGGGTGTGTTTATATTTGTGCAGGTACATATGTGTGTATATACATGTAAACACCAAATGCAGGCATCATTCCTCAGGAGCTGTCCACCTTGTGTTTTGAGATGGACTCTTCTACTAGGACCTGGGTTTGCTGAGGAACCCACCTATCTTCACTTCCCCAGTGTTAGGATTGTAAGTGTATGCCGTGCGCCTGGCTCTCACTATGTAGCTCTGCCTGTCCTGCAGTTCACAGAGATCCACCTGCCTCTGTGGACACAAGTGCACCCCACCGTGCCTGGCTTTTTTTTTTTAAATGTGGATTCTGAAAAATCAAACTCCAGCCTTCACATTTGCTTACCGATCTCTTTATCCACTGAGCTGTATTCCCAAGCCCCCTAATTTCATCTACGGAAACACAGATAGACAGAATCCGCATGAACAAAAGACCTTTATAGTTTTTCAAATGTTTTGAGCATAAAGGGATCCTGAGATCACCAAGTTTGGGAACCACTGCCCTAGGTCGGTGGGGTCAGTTAAACTTTAATCTTTAGGTCCCTTTTTAGACAATATATCGAGTGAGCCCCTAATAGCAACCGCGTCCACCAAGCAGAGAAGCTGCCACTATTCAGAAAGCAGCCACCAGGCTGTCCCCATGCATCTCAGCATTTTTTTTTCAAGTATGAATTTGGAATTTGTTCAATTTTCATTCTTCTGTTACCTCCTTTTAAAATGAAACATTTCAAAAAATATAATAAAACATGAAGGTAAATAAAAAAACAGCGAAGTTAAATTTATGGTGCAGGAACATAAGGCTTGCTATTATAGCTTTTAATGGCAGATAGTTTACAATAAACATTGGGCTTAGCCTGGTAGAAAATAGTCAGACAGGAGGTAATTACTTGTCCATCTCCAAGCATCAGAAAGCCTGGACTCCCTCCAGTTGAATCATTCAGATCTGCCAACTGTCACTCATTGCTTTTTGTTGTTGTTGTTGTTTTAATTAAATTGAAAGAGGGGAAAAAAGGGAACAAGAGCTAAACCTCTCTTTGAAAAGCATCAAAATGCCATGGAAGGCTAAATCCTTGACCTACCTTTTACAGTGTCTTTATCAGCCTTGAGTAGGTGCGAATGGAATCTATATGTACAGGCCGTGAGGGCCTGCTGCCCACAGATCTGAATATTACCGGGGCTCTATAAACAGTGAGAGGAGAGAGGCTCCATCCCCATGCACATCGGCATGCAGATGGACCTCGTAACCAGCCTTGCATCATCTCCGACAAAATAATAAATACACCCAAATAGAGAAAAAGAGAGGAGCAAAATTATGCAAAAATTCTGCTGTTAAGATATGTGGGCAGAACAGCTCAAAATAGAAACCCGACAGCTTTCCAAAGACTTGAAGGGCTTAGATAAAGAAAATATAATCGCTCTAATTCTTGTTTAATCCTCCTTCCTCTGGCATTCTTTGCTTAATTTTGGTCAGAAACTGTTAGCCGTCTCTGCTGATTTGATGGCAGAGGAACCGCTCTGAGAGACACCTGAATTAGAGTCTCGCCAGTACACGTTCTAATTTTAGAGTCTTTACATTTAAAAAAAGAACTGTGGCAGAATTCAAGGTCGTGCATACGGGGAGAAAACTGACACTCATGGTGTATATTGTGCATCCCTAGTATGGTTCAAGAATGATTGTTGTTTATGCTTCCTATATATGCTTTCCAGATTAAGAGGTAATGAGGCACCAACTCCAGCTGTTAACTAAGAAGGTTTATCTGTGATTTATTGATACCTTAGATTATTTCACATCAAGAGCTCTCAGTGGCATGCTGGGTACTTACAGTGTGTTCCTTGCTGAAATAAACAATGCATGGAATTCTTCTTTTGATGTCTTCATCGTTTCCCTGGCCAAGGGGCTGTGATTGGAACCACAGTGGAAACTTCCGCTTTATCGTACACTGTATGAAAACAGGTTTTCTTTACAGCTGTGTTTTAGCAAAACCACAGTGTCTATTCCACAGTGATGTTAGTAAATCTGACTCATTTAATGCTCAGAAGGAATTTAAAAATAAATTAAATGACATTTCAGGAACTGCAACGAGGTTTCACCCTAACTTCCTTAGGAAAATGTATGGTGCCTCATAAGGCCTGGCCCCTGCAGACAATGATAACGTGCGAAGTGAGGAGATGGATAAGCTTCTGGGAACTGAGGCATGGCATTGCTGTGTCGGCTTCCTTCCGGTCCTAATGCTCACGCACATCTGTCAGCCTCACAGGGCCTAGAGCAGGCGTAGGTCTGATGGTATCTGGTCAGTATTTCAGAAACCAGCGAGGTTCGGTGACAGGGCTGGGGAGATGGTGTGGTCAGCAAGCGCCACACAAACATGAAGAACTGGGTTTGATTCCCTAGAATGCACGAAAAAATTTAAATGAAAAAATAAAAACAAAAAGCCAGGTGTAGTGGTGCAGACTTCTAATCCCAGTGCTGAGGCGGCAGAAACAGCCAGATCCTGGGTCTTGCTGGTGGCCAGGTTAAGCCTAATCAGTGAGCCATCAGCAAGCCCAGGCCAGGCTGACCCAGGGGCTCTGTCTAAAACAGGCAAACAAACAAAAGAACCCAAGGTGGTAGCCTTGAGGACGACACCCAAGGTTTCTGGCCTCCACACACACTTGCACACACGGGCACCTGTAGAGAGATGAACACTCACACACAGCCCTCGGCGACGAATATGAAGAAGTCTCAGACTATCTCAGCTATACTTTGAAGGCCGTAGGTAGAATGTAGTTCGTAAGGTCTACTTTCTTTGACCGTTACAGCTTTTTCCTAAAAACTGAAAAAAAAGATTCACACAACACGATATTTCAGAGAAACAAAAGCAACCAAAGAACTTAAATTTCTTCCTTCTCCACACTTTCAGAAGATCTAGCCACACTAGAGCTGGGCCATGGTTCACTAAATGACAAGAGGAAGGAGGACTGGCCAGACTGCTCCCCTCTGTGAAACACACTCAGCTAGTCCTCACCTAGCCTGCCTTTCTGTACACGACATCCACAGGGTTCCCAGGTGGAATGGCCCAAGATGGAGAAACTCATTGCGCTGCTTCTCTGAAGGAGGGGTGGACTAAAAGAGTCCAGGACAAGGTCTGCTCTTTCACATGGGTTTCAGGATCCAAACTCGTCTTCATGCTTGCGCTGCAACCAGATCCCCAATCCCCTTTCTGCTCTCGTAGCCCAAGTCCTTCATCAGATCACTTGGGAGACTTAAAAGATTACCTTACTCCTACTTAGGGCCAATGTGTCTGACTCTTTGAGAGGAAATGCAGGCATCAGTATTTTCCAAATATTCACTAAAAGACCCTAACACCCTGAGAGGGGAAAGGCGTGATTGAATATGATCACAGAGATTCCCTCCCCTCCCCCAATTCTCTGATCTTCACAACTTGAGACAAGTGCCAAGAAACTAGGAATATCTGTTCACACTGGGAACAGCTTATCTGTCAGAATGCGGGGGTGGGGGGGATGAGCATTGCTGTCCCCACCCCACCTCTTCTAGAAAGGGCACCGTACTCACCTTTCATTTATTTATTTTTTTGACAGAGGCTCTCTTATTGTTCACAGCTGCTTACACCAAGTCATCTCGCCCACCCGTTTCCAGCAATTCTCCTGTCTCTGTTTCCCATCCCCTGTGGAGCACGGAGGGATTACAGAGCCCTGCACTACCACATCCAGCTTTTTGCCTGGGTTCTGGGATCCAAAACTCAGGTCACCAGGCTGGTTGCAGCCAATGCTTTTCCCATTGAACCCTTTTCCCAGCCTCTGAAACAAATTCTTGCTCTGTAGTCCAATCTGATCTCAAGTTCCCAATGTAGCTCAGGCTAGCCTGGAACTCACAGGGGTTCTCTAGCCTCCGCTTCTGGGGTGCTGGAATTACAGGCATGCACCGCCGTGTCTTATTTTTTTTTCCTTCCATGTACTTTAAACCATCTGTAGCCTTCATATGATACCTAGTGTGTAAGCGTTGTAGAAACAGCTGCGAAGAGGTGCTGGTTAAGGAACGATTACAAAAAAACCTGTCTACATGTTCAGTATGGACACATCAAAAATGTTTTCTATCTGGGGCTGGATAACTTAGTGGAGTGCTTGCCTAGTAAGCAGGAAGCCCTGGACTTAATTTCCAGTAATGTGGAAACCTAGTATGGTGGCATACACCGATAATACCAGCACTGTAATGAGAGAAGGATTAGAAGTTTAAGATCACCTTCAGCTACAGAACAAGTTCAAGGCCAGCCTAAAATTGTCTCAAAATTTATATATATATATATATATATATATAAAATACATATACATACATACATAAACACAGACACACACACACACATATATAAAATTTCCATCTGTGGTAAGTTAGTTAAACCATCCAGAGTTTGGGAGTTTGGAGGGTGGACTACTTTTGATGTGCCTAGATACTCCTGCATACTCAAATAAAGTCCTGGAGGAGGAGGTGGGGAGCACGGGCACAAAACAATGACATGGACGACCACACACCAATCTCAGGGGCAACCTAGAGGAGTAGTTGTTTCTCCCTTCTTTCCACCATCCTGGAGTGTGATTTCAGCAGAGCTACCTGCTTTCACACTTCCCACACGCACAGGCTCCCTTCCCCAGTCCTGTCCCTAAATAGGAACACACAAACGCTGAACAAAGAGCTAAATTAGAGGATTGCCTTTGGAGACGACAGCATCTAATTGTGTCTTCCAGCAACAGCATTGTCACTGGAGCTCTCCAAGGCTTCAAAGCAGTTGTTTCTCCAGCCTCGGGGAGATTTAAGTCAGGCAGTTAGGTTAGCGGGCCCCCACCCTGGCCTTATCATGCAGCCACAATGAAGGGCAGGGAGGGAACGGCCTGTTGGGCTGAGCTCTGTGGAAACAGGGCCAGTTCCAAGGACAGAAAAAAAGTAGGCTACAGGCCAGGATGTGTGGATAAGGAATGCCAGAAGTCTCCAGCTCTCCCAGGAGCTCTCCCCGCTAAGCCGAAAGAGCTATAGATACCGTGATGTATGCGCATGCTCCAGGTGCACCCCAGAATCAAGCACCATTTTCTTACTACAAATACTGCATAGTTGCAGATCAACTCCACTTAATAAACATGAACTGACTACGTGTGGCTGCCCTAGGCGGCTTTTGATAAAAATGTTTGGAGGCTTCCTCCAGACAGGGAGGGGAAGGAACACGTGAGGAGGAGGAAATGGGCGCAAAGGCTGGCAGAGATGGAGACTAACGCCACCCAGCTCGAGGTCTAGCCAGTGTCTGGCACTGCGGAGAAATATTTCCATGGGAAGGGAACTGCCCACCAACAGGCACTGTGGCAGGCCTGGAGCAACCCTTAGAGGTCTGCTGTCCGACGCACCGTGAGAACCTTCTCATTGGTCCTGCCTCCCCCCAGTCCCACACCTACCTCTATTGTAGAGCGGACTCCAGTCTTGTTTATCCTCTGGGAGGCCTAGCACTCGGCCCATAAGTGCTTGTAAACACTTGATGAACAGTTACAGCCATCGGCCTTCCCTGCATGTTTGGGGATACCAAAAGAATGTCACCCCATCATGGCAGGCAAGTGAAGGAGGTTGCAAGTTTCTGCTTCAAAATCTAGATCTATTTTAAACAAAGATGAAGGAGAAGAGGTGCAGGGCGTGTCGAGACACGAAGATATTACCACCCGTGTACACACATACCCATTTAGATGCTGCCAGGATGCTACCTTGGCCCCTGCCGGTGTGCTTGTGTGCCTGCCTCACCGCTTTACCCTCAGAACCAGGGGTCTCTGTGATAAAGATCAATAGAATAACTTGTTTTCCTCTAAAATACAGAAGAAAAGCAAAACATAGCAAAATTTTCACTACAATCAGAGGTTATCATAATTTTTTTTTTTTTAACAAAATGACCTGTCAGTGCTTCCCAGCATTGGCAATAGAGCTGCAAATGTGTGCCTGGCAATCCGAAAGCTCAGGGCTCCAGCAGCAGGTGTGTGGCCTTGGGTGAGGAGTACAGGGAGACTCTTTGTCCTCTGGCTGCTTCAGGGTGTGAGGGAGAGATAATGGTATATTCAATGGGTATGAAAAAGCTCACCATTCCTCTGCACCGAGCTCTTTGAAATGCATGAAGGGCGTCACAGAGCCTCAATTCCAACACTCTTCTAGTGTCCACTCACAGCCTTTTCTGGGCATTTGTAAAAAAAAAAAAAATCTCTGCATGGAGGTGGTGTACACACACATTTTAAACGGCTTAATTGCTTTTAAAATTTTTCGGTAAACACACTGGAATGGTTATGAGGCATCTGTGCCGT
Organism: Ondatra zibethicus; assembly: GCA_004026605.1. Classification (NCBI taxonomy): domain Eukaryota; kingdom Metazoa; phylum Chordata; class Mammalia; order Rodentia; family Cricetidae; genus Ondatra; species Ondatra zibethicus. Next base: position 31,659 of record PVIU01012496.1, on the reverse strand, counting down.
GTTCTCACTGCAAGTCTGCCATGATAAGAGCTGTTTGAGAAATGAAATCACATCAATGAAAGAATAGCAATGAGTCAATTGATGTAAGATTGCATTAGCGGTGGCCTCTGACCCCCATGATGCCAACCAAATGCTTTTTCCTTTCTCTGTAATTTAATCATATTTTCAATTAGATTAATTCTTAAAAACCACGCAGATAAGCCACTTGTGTTACACACATGCATGCACACGCACGAGCACACACACACACACACACACACTGGGATATAGATGAAATAAAGGACAGACTACAGCTATGTGTGACTTTTGATTGCTTTATTATGGAAATGAGTACTATCTCGTTTTCCCCCCCCCATCTGACAACACTTTTTCCAAAACTTATTAAAGTATGGAGTCAAGGGAGCGCCCCCCCCCATGGCAGAGACCCAGCTACCACAAAACAAAAGCATGAAAATACAGCTAAGAGGCGCCACAGTATGGCCGCTGGACACACTGACTGGCTGTCTTAATGCATACTAACCAGCTGGAAGGTGGTTTGGGGAGGGCAGTTGGATGACAAGCCCGCCCCACACGCCTGGGCTCAGGCTTGCTGGGAGAGCGCGCTCCACACACATCCGGGAATTTGTTTGAGGATGGAGCGTGGTTAAGTCATGTTTTAAGAATGTTCTCTCATTATCCTGACTCAGAGGGTGCAGTGAGCCACAGGAGAGATGCTGTACAGTGATACCTTGGGTTCTGTCTGGTTTTCAAGAACTGCCTTCCCCGCGCAGAGGCCGAGTCACTCACAGAGGTTACCTCATTCACGGAAGTTAACCCTGAGGCGTCTCTGTCACAAGCTGGAGGAAGACTGCTTTTCCAGACTCCTTTAAGCCCCTGACCTGGGGGGTTACACAGAGGAGGGTGGGTAGATCGGAGAAGAGAGTTGGGAAGAGACGAAAGAAACCTCGGTGGAAGGAGAAAACCAATTACAAAAGTCTACAAAACCGGCCAAGAAATTTGTTTGGGAAGGAGAAATCTAAGATCTGTGGTTTGGCAAGTAACGCTGACTTGTGATGAGAAAGGCAGAAAAGAAAAGGGAAACAGGGATGAGGAGGTGGGGGAGGAGTAAAGAGGAAGGCAGGAGAGGCAGAGATGACCACGGCATCTCATAAAGGGATACGGAAGGTTGGAGGGACAGCTGGGCCAGTAAAGTGCTTCTGTGCAAGCATGAGGACATGAGTTCAGATCCCCAGCAATCAATTAAAAAAACAAAATCAAACAAACAAACAAAAAAATCTAGGCAGGCTATGAGTGCCTATAATCCCAGCTTTGGAGATGTAGTACTGGAAGATACCTGGGCTCACTGCCTGCTCTAACTGAATCACTAGACTCTAGGCACAGTGAAAGACCAATCTCAACATAAAACAGCGTGGAGGGTAGAGATGCAAGTCAACGGTGAAGTGCTTGCCTAGTGTGCAGGAAGCCTGGCCTCAATTGTCAGCATACCATAAACCGGGGCTGGTAGTAACTGCCTATAATCCCAGAAGTTGGGAGACGGTGGTAATTGGATCAGAAATTAATGTCATCCTCACCTATGTAGGAAGTTTGAGGCCAGCCTGGGATATGTGAGACTCTGTCTCAAAACAAAAGAAAAAACAAACAAGTTTGTAAAATAATGGATGGTATTAACTGAGGAAGAAACTCGATGGTGTCTGGCCTTGTGTGTGCGCACACACACACACACACACACACACACACCAAGGAAATGCACAGTAAGGAGAGAGTGGGGAGAAAACTCAGGATATAGCAGCCACAATGTAGGACATAAGGTTGTGTGTCCATGTCCAGGAGCTAGGAGAAGCATCTAATGATTTATTCTTGGTAGTCTTTTCTCATATCAACTGAGATTCACTTTGCTCAAATGACTATTTGAAGTTTCCTTAAATACTGGACATTAATTTCTGATCCAATTACCACCGTCTCCCAACTTCTGGGATTATAGGCAGTCACTACCAGCCCCGGTTTATGGTATGCTGACAATTGGTCATTAGGTCATAACTACCATTTCTGGTGACGAACGTCCTTGTAGAACTAAACAAAATACTTCCTAGGAAGTACATACTGGTGAGCACACATGCATGAACACAGATGCTGAGGAACACAAACAGTTAAACATCATGGCATGGGGAAAGGAAGAAAAATAAACATCGCATAAATAGCTAGGGATGTAACTCAGTGGTGGAGTGCTTTCCTAGTGAGTGAAAGGTCATGAGTTTGATGCCTACTCCAAGCCTGATGACTTGAGTTTGAACCCTTGGCCCCATAGGGTAGAAAGAGAGATCCAACTCTTGAAAGTTGTCCTCTAACTTCCACACCTAGATGCTATGATATATATCTACCCGTGTGTGTGCACTAGAACACACACACACTAAAGAAACAAATAAATGTAATATTTTTAAAAAATAAGCAAAACAAACAAACTCAAACCTCTCCTGTGGCTTTCTGTGGTACTTCTAATAAAATTCAACCTCATATCTCAGAAGAGCCCTTATCACTTTTCCCTCCCAGTGGTCCTCCCAGCAGTCCTCCTCCTCCAGCAGTCCTCCATCGGTCCTCCGAGCGGTCCTCCTCCTCCTCCAGCAGTCCTCCAGCAGCAAGGCTTCCCTTTGTTCCTTTGATTCCTAAACTTCTTTTTGCCTGAAGGCTTTCCCAATCTGATCATCTCCACCCCTGGAGTCCTCCTCATTCTTTGGCTCTCACCCAGAGAGAGAGAGAGAGAGAGAGAGAGAGAGAGAGAGAGAGAGAGAGAGAGAGAGAGAGAGCGCATCTTCAACCGCTGAGTCCAAATAGCTTCCCACTCTCCCTACTCCCAATATTCCCTGTCACTGCACCCTATTAATGAATGCTATTTACCACCTGTTGGTATTTATTGATTTGTCTAGGCATAAATTGTCTTTGACACTTAGAGCCATTCAATAATTATTTGCCGATTAAACAAACACATTTGGTATCCACAGCTTTGGACACTGGCAGCAGGCTCCAATAATCCATCTTTATTATGTCTCCTCCGGCTCCTGGCTACCCTAGGTCTAGTTCCCACCTGTACCTGGGAGACATCTGTGAGGCCTGCAAACACCCTAAGCCCAAGTAAGGGGAAGAGAACAGCTGTGCTCAGGTGGGGCCGAAGCAAAACATTAAAGAAAGAAATTGCAATGACTCATCTGGTGTCATCTGTCACATTATAGACACAGAAAGAGAACCACTAAAAAAAAGACGTCTGGGCTCAGGGGATGGTAGCCGGTAAAATCACTTGCTGGGCAAGCATGAGGATCAGAGTCTGATTCTCCGGAGCCCGTGTAAAGCCAGACACAGTAATGCACGTCTGTAATCCCAGTGCTTCTAAGATGAGATAGGAGGCAGAGACAGGGGAATGTGCTGGGAAACTTGGGCCAGCTAGCCTGTGTACTAGAAGCAAACAATAAAGAGTTTGTTTCAAACAAGATGGGAAGTGAGGACTGATACCCAAGGTTGTTCTTTGACCTCCACACATAAGCCATGGCACATGTGTGTCTTACACTCACACACATAAGACTATGCATTACATACATATGTGCACATACACCATGAAATAATAATGGTGATAATAAAAAGACAAGAGGGCAAGCATAAGAAATGCTTTGTGTCAGGGATATAGATCCATCTATGTGTTTGGTCCCCACTCCATCCCTGGGAGAGTGGAGGGCACGCCACAGACCCAAAGCTTCAAGAAGCAAACATTTCAAGACAGGTGCTTAGAAAGAAGGCTACCCACCCCATGTTCCTCTGTCCTGCCTGCTTTTTGCAGCTCTGGTCTTCTTCACTTGCTCTGCACTTTTGCCTGAATAAAATGCCATAGTATGGTTCACCAAAGCCCAGGGCGTACTTGGCGGCTGTGTTCCCGGCCTTCTTGATGAGGGTCTCCTTTGTTTGTTTTGGCCTGAGTAGTGTTTGTTCAGAAACATATTTCATACCCATGTGATATTCTTTCTTTTCTTTTTCCCCTCACAGTTCTGAAGATGAAACCCAAGAACTTGAACACACTAGGCAAGTCCTCTACTGCTGAGCTACACCATTATTCCCCATGTGGGATTCTTGATGCTCTCTTAGCTTCTGAAGGGAAGGCTGAGCCTTATGCAGTCAGGACTTGAAGATCAGCCCACAACTTGCACTCTTGGCAAAACATGTATGGCCAGAGTTTATCCAAAGTCCAAACAAATCAAATACTCCTTCTGGACAGAAGTCAAATCCTTTGGTAACCATTTTTCAGAAATTAAAAAAAAAGCAATATATTCTCTCAGAGTTCTTATAATTATATCCAATCTTACATCAGAGACATTAATTGCCATAATGAAAGATTCTGGATACTCCAAATCTTCCAAAATAGATAAAGCAATAAAAGCTTGATGGGACTTCTGAGAAGCATTTCAGCACTGGAAGACCGAAGCCCTCTTTTGAATCCGTTCCCTCTTTGTAAAACCGAACGACAGAGTAGCTACAATTCCAAAGGAGGGAAATTCTAAGAGCCCGCCTAAAGGACATGCTTTGTTAAGAAATCAATTGTCAGGAGTCTGCCAATCTCTAACAGAGTCTACTTTATCCCACAGAAGAACTGGATCTGGACTATCTGATCTTCAGAAACCCAGCCAGCTTTACTGAATTTCATATCGTTCACGGATGGCTGCAGGCTCCAAACAAGAGCCACCCTCATCATTATTAGAGGTGGTGTCCTAAACTGGGTCTCTGAAATGCAACCTAAAAATCAGTCACAAAGGTGATAGCAATGTTCTTTGAAGTTGTGGATGATGTACACTTGGGTGTCCTCAGACTTCGAGGAGAATGAGATGTACACATGTAATGTGATCAAGGGTGGTAGGTACCATGTGTTGAGCAGTAGTGACTGCTTTGGAGGCTCAACACCAGAAGTGCTGCCTTCATTATTTCATCCATTCTCACAGCATGCTCTTGGGGAACCTCTGATTATTCTAGTTCTCATTATGGGGATCTTGAGGTCTGAAAAGTGATAAGAAGCTGTTTGTTATCACACAGAAAATGCCACTGCTGGAATTTAACCTAAGTCTTCTTGAAGCCATACTAGGCTGCTAATAGAATAAATGGAAGAGGAATGGCCCCCATGAAGCTGAACAAGAGGGGACCTAACTGAAGCATGATGTTGTAATGTCTCCAGAAGCTCCGAGGGGAATCAGCCAGATCAATCATCAGATGGCGATGACCCTGGATAGGAGAAAGGCTATTCCTCAAGGTCTCTTCATACTGCAGGGTAAATCCCTTAAGAACACACAATTCCCTTAAACCTAATTCTATATGCACCAAGCCTTTTGATCTTTAATTCAGTCTCCTGGGAGATGCCTTTCCACAGGAGAGAGTGCCTTGCATGCCTAACAAGGGTCAGCCTACCAGCTTTATTCTCTGGGGAGAAAAGCATAAATTGATAGTAAAATTACTGAGAATCAGTTCCTAAAATGATTGATTCTGAGTTAACAAAAACAGATCCCTGGGACTAGGGAGATGGCTCTGTCAGTAAAGTGCTACCTTCATGCTCGTGGAGATCTGAGTCCAGCTCTCCAGAACCCATATTGAAAAGCAGAGCACAGTGGTCCATGCTTGTCCCAGCGATGACGAGATGGAAGAAGGTGGGTGAATCCCTGGAGTTTGCTGGCCAGCTAGGCTTACCTACCTGGCAAAGGTCTAGGCCAGTGAGTGACATGATTTCATACAAAATGTGGATGGGACCTGAAGAATGACACCTGAAGTTATTCTCTGACTTACGCGCTCTTGGGTCTCGCCCGACTTATTTGTCCATACTTGGAGGGAGAGGTGAGGATTAAGAAAGAAATAGACAGGAGACAGCAGATAGAATCGGGAGGGCATCCAGTGAGAACTGTGATCTGCCCTAAGTTTATTACTCAAAGCTCTTATATATTCAAATCCAAAAGGGAGGAAGGAAAAACACTTCGTTACCATGATACAAAGAACAAATAATTACCTTCTCACATCTCAAAACGTTAAGAAACCACACCCTAGATCAAAATATCCTTTTGTCTAGGAAAAACATCCTGTAGCCACACCTTAGGTCAAGCATCCTGTCGTATAACCTTGAAGGAGCAAGAATAGGTCTGAACTCTCTGACCTTTAGTCAAGGTGGAACGGATTCACTTCTATGGGCCTCCACAATGCACACAATTGTACATAGGTTCATACACACACACACACACACACACACACACACACACCTATAGAAGGCATGGGGTCTTTGTGCTCACCAATAAGCAGTTAAGCAAACCAGGAATGTTAAACATGCAGGTTTGTCTCTTCAACAGAAAGGATAGCCTGGTGTCTTAGTTGGTATCATTTGCTGTGAAGAGACACCATGACCATGGCAACTCATATAAAGGAAAACATTTAATTGAGGCTGACTTACAGTTTCAGAGGTCTAGTCCATTATCGTCATGGTGGGAAACATGGCAGTGTGCAGGCAAACATGGTGCTGGAGACTCCAGGTAGGTGAGAGTTCTACATCTTGACCCACAACAACAGGAAGGAGTCTGGGATACTGGGTGTTGCTTGAGCAGCTACGAAAACTCAAAGCCCACCCCCTCAATGACACACTTCCTCAAAAAAGACCATACCTACTAAAATAAAGCAACACCTCCCCAAAGTGCCTCTCCCTATGAGCTTATGGCCGCCAATTACATTCAAACTATTACACCTGTGGTATTGACCTGCATCATCTGTAGGGCCAGGTCACACCTGAATCCCCCAGGCTATTATACTTATTCCAGACTCTTCCTCTTTTTTTTTTTTTTTTGAGCATTGTTTCTCAGTCAATAGAACCCACCTTTAGAGGAGATGTCACATATATTTTGGAGCTTAGTGACCTCTGAAACCACACCTGATCCTCCCCTAGGCACTAAAGTCATAGAACCAATCTTTATGGAAGAGGTTACATGGACTTTGCAGGAAAGTTTTGATATAGTCACATCTTAAGCTTTATTGTGAGATAATTGTTGCCAGGAACCTTTTTTCTCAAAACTGTAGTGTGCTTAAGTGCCTAAAAAATAAACTTATGGGTATTGGACTCTAGAAGTTTGAACCAACACCAGCTAGTAAGTAATTTTGAACCTGATTTCCTTCTTGCTTCCCTCGGATCGTTCCTCTGCCGGCCTTGGAGTTTTCAGGGACCCCATGAACAAACGTATTCCTGATCCTATAAAATCTGAATCTTCAAAGACCTACTAGGCACGCCACTTGTGAGTTTGTGTATGTGTGTAGTGTATGTATGTGCATGTGCGAGTGCTGGACACATGCCTGTGTTTGCTCATACACGTCAAGGCCTGGGGTGAATCCCTGTATCTTCCTTGATCATTCTACTGCCTTATCTTTGGAGACAGGGTGTCTCACTGAACCCAGAGTTCAGAGATTGGCTAGACTGGCTGACCAGTGAGTTCTGAGGATCTACTTGTCTTCACACGGTACCTGGTCCCACCTTCTGATCATGCTAAGTTACAGATGCCTGTGACCATGCCTAGCTTTGCACATGTGTACTAGGGAAACTAACTCAGGCCTGCATGCTTGCACAGAAGGCCATTTGCCAACTGAGCAAGAAGGGACTTGCTCTATCCGATCCCTTCTAATCATCTTAGTGACATTAATATGTCTACCTTTAATGGGTGACATTAACACATTGCCACGATGGCACCTGTCTAATGAAACATGGCTATAGGGTGAAAGAAGACTATCACAACAGCCCATAACATACTTTGTCATTATCTAGTTCTAAAAATTATTCAGGGACTTGTAAGATGGTCCAGATAGCAAAGCCACCAAACTTGGTGACCAAAGTTTGATCCCTGTCTAAAGACATTTTTCTTTATTTTGTTTGGTAATTGTAATTAATTTTTTTTATCTGTATTTGTGTGTTTGCGTGCCATGTGTTTGTGGGTGCTCTTATAGGCAGAAGACGCTGTCAGATCCCCAGAGCTGGAGTTAGAAGGAGATGTGAGCTGCCTGACATGAGTATAGGAAACTGATCTGGGGTCCTCTGGAAGAGTAGCAAGTGCTCTAAACCATTGAGTCATCTCTCCAGGCCCCTGCTTGCTTATTTTCTGAGACAGGGTCTCATTATGTAGCTCAGGCTGGCCATGAATCTTAGAATCCTCCTGCCTCCACCTCCAGAGTGCTGGGATTACAAGGGTGCACCGCCACACCCAGGCTAGAGGGATTTTTTTTTGTTTGTTTTCTAACAAACAAACAGGCATAGTTCATGCCAGGCATGAATGAAGGCAACACCAACACAATGACCTCAGTTGATGAGAACAGGAACTCATTAGTCATGGGAGGCTCAAGGCAAAATGACCCTGTCTAAGCCCTTGCGAGGGAGGCCACTTGGCACAAAGCTCTGTGGCCTGTAGGAGTGCCTGATTGTACACTGACAAGGACCTAATTACTCAGTAGTCTCTCTCTCTCTCTCTCTCTCTCTCTCTCTCTCTCTCTCTCTCTGTCTCTTTGTGTGTGTGTGTGTGTGTGTGTGTGTGTGTGTTTAGGGCTGGCTATTTCAACGCCATTGAGTACCTGGTCCAAGCATCCATGGAGACCCTGAGTCTTAGAGGAGCCACACCACTCCGAAAAATTTCTGTTTTGCACTGAATTAAATACTTTTACGTTGTTTCTAAAACTTCATAGGCTTCACCTGCAATGTTACACTCGAAGTTGCCCCTTGCAGAACTCTTAAAGAATTTCTTGGGGCTTATTTGCAAACACAGGACATCTCAACCCCTGCCTACTTCAGCCTTTTTCTTCTTTAACTCCTCATTTCCCAAGGACATCGTGCAAAAAATAACGGAGACTAGGACACTTCCTTCAGTGGATATTGTTTCTTCTTCCCGGCTTTCACGTTTCGCTTTGGTAGCGCTTTGCTTTTTAGTGCTGGAAATGATCCGCTTTGTAATTTCCATGTCAAGGTTAAGTTTACTCGTGAACCGCTGATATCAGGACTGCTTTGTAGCTTTTTTTTTTTTTTTATGAGCCGAACTTTGGCACCTGTCACTTTGTTTCAAGGGCACAGAGCCTTCTTTTCACGGAACTGAACTTGCAAAAACCACGATAGAAGGGATCAGGCATGTTAGCGCCCGTAACCCTAGTACTGGGGAGGCAGAGGTAGGATCACCATGAATTTAAAGTTAGCCTGAGCTATGCAGGCATGATACACCACCCTCCCCTCCCCCGAGAAAAGCACAAAATAACAACAAAAAGCATGCGAAACTGGGACGAGCAACTTCTCTGAGCCTTCTTTAAAATTTAAAGTGCTCAGCGTTTGCACTAGTTTGTGTTGTCATAGTAAACTATGCCTTGGGAAACAAAACCACCAAGTGATGTTTTGTCTTCTCTCACTTAAAACCTTCAACAGTCTTTTGAGGCACAAAGTTTTGTTTTGTTTTTTTTTTCTATAGCTCCTAAACTAGAAAATCAAACACCCACTCCTGATATGCGCCGATATGTTTCTTCTTGCTATTGGGCAGCACCAAGTCGTTGGGAATGGGAGTCTTGCTTCTGAGCTCTGGGTCTGCTCCTTGCCAAGAGTCCTTGGCTGTGTCATTCCTGCCCGGCCATGTTGCTTAGGCTTCAATGTCCTTCTCTTTTAATCAGTAATAATTATCACTAATTATCATTTTGAGGTAAGGCCTCAAGCTTGCTATCATTTTACTACTACAGAGTTTCAATCCCTCCCCACCCAGGGTTAGAAAGTTTCAGTCGTCTCCTGCCTCCATTTCCTCTAAGCACTGCGATTTCAGGGGTGTCGTCAATGCCCACTTTATGCGGTGCTAGGGTTAAAACCCAGAACCCCGTCCATGCCAGGCAGGCACTGAGCGAAATCTCCAGTGTCTCAAATTTGGCATCCTTAATGGTATATATCCCTCAAAAGGCAAGGTCCACAGAGAGAGGTTCCGTGTTATGTCCTTACAGTTAATGGTTTCATAGAGAATATTTGATAGCCAGCTGAGAAGAACAGACTGTGATATTACAAGATGGCTCAGCATGTAAAAAGTCCCTGTCACCAAACCTGACAACCTGGGTTTGGTCACCAGGACCCGCAAGGTAGGAGAGAACAGACTCCATCAAATTGCCCTCTGACAATGCCCTCCCACACATCCAATAAAAACACAAAGGAGTAAAAATCTTTTTTTAAAAAAAAATACTAGAATATGGATGGAAAAGGGTATGTAGTGAAGGTCAGATGAGAAAGAGCCCAAAACAGAGACTTCCCTGGAGCATATTTTGTCTAGACTGTGTGCTGCTTAAGATATGTCTTAGAAATAAGTGTGAAAATAGAGAGTCGGGTTCAGCATGTAATAGAAGCCCGTCTGGTGAGGGATGACTCAAGGGAATAAATAGGGACAGTCACAGTCAAAAATCTGGGGCTCACTTCTCAGAAAGTGAGGAGTCTCTGACAGCATCTTGTTGGTGACCGAACACACTTGGACCGAGGCTGCTTATGTGGCAGGGGAAGAGGTCAGGCTAGGGAATGGCCAACAGGGACTCAGAGTGTCGTTGCAAGGTCCACTCATTACTCCAGTTCAGAGACCATGGTGTCCCAAATTAGGGGCGGTGGTGATAGAAAAGGAAGAAAAGGTGCCACACCGCCAACGAATAGCAACCACCTGAATGTGGGGCCGCACAGGACACGCTTGGACCCTAGACACACAGAAACTCTGGGACACTGGTGAAAGTTCCAAGAATTTCTATTTTCTTTGCTCTCCACCCAGTTTAAAATGTCTTTAGGTGACATCAGTCAGCAAGTCACTGAGTGCCTAAATACACAAAAGAAACAGAAGAGCCAAGGTTATTAGAACCTCAGAGGGAAAGAAACCCAGCCCAGGGACAGTGAAGTGAGCCAAGGACCTGGTGGGCACTGGCCTAACCCTCCAAGCACCTCTTCCTGGAGAAACCAGTAATGACCACTGCTAACTAAGAGGCCGGCTTCCGGTCTCCGTTCTGATCGATGCCTCTCTTAATCATTTCTTCCTTCTCTTATGTAGAATTGGAACATTTTACTTGAAGATCCCGGTACATCAACCATCTCAAGAAATGCAGTATCTTTTCTTCTTTCCATGTACTGCCTTTAATATTTTATTCAATTGAATTTTTTCCCCTACCAATCTCCTTATAAGAAACAGCACAGCATCTGGGCGTGAACACATAGGCAAAATCAGCGTGCCTCTTCCCAGCCAGCCGCCATCACTGCTTTCCTTCCCCAACCGCATCCCTTTTCGTTCCCACGGCAACCAGTGGGACCGCCCACGTGTGGACTCAGGACCCCGGGGGCCGCAGCCCTGCCCCACCCCCACGATCCACGCTCGCGGCTAGCGGCACAGGCTCCACACGAGGAAGGCGGACCGGTTGCCAAGGAAACGGGAAGCCGCCAAGCAGCCGCCCCCATCGTCTCCGCCCCAAGAAAGGCCGGTGGCCGCGGCGGACAGCTGCCTCCAGGAGGAGAAGGAAGAGGGGCCACAAGTGGGAGGGAAGACGTGAGGCGTAGGGGAGGAAGAGGAGCCCAGGACAGGCCCCACGCACGATTGATGGGCGGTTCCTCTGCTGTGGGTCTGCCCACCCGCTCCGCCCCGCGGCCCCTTTAGCCCCCGGCAAGGGGCGAAAGTGCTGAACCCTAAGGTAACGGGCCACGCCCCAACTTTTCCAGGACTGAGGGTCAACTTAACCTTTTAAACTTAAAAGATTCTAGAGGGAAATCAGGCCTGGAGCTTGGTGGCCAGTCTCTCTCTTCCCCTGGCTGACCCCAGCTCCAGTTCGTTTCTGCCTCAAAGGAATAGACTTAAGGGGAGTCTGGCCATTTTTTGCTCATTGACCCTCGCACAGCTGTGTACCTTCTCTGTATATGCCGTTGGTCTTCAAGTCCAGGAAATAGCTATTGAGTGTGAAAAGATGGTATTACTAATGCTAGAAGTCAATGGCTTGTCAAACATGTGGTGGTCTTTCCCACGTTTCCCATTACAGTCTCTGCTCTGGGCTTAGTGGTCTGTATTTGTTAGCCAGGTCTCTCGCGCCCCCGACCTGCATTTCCTAAATTAAATTGGAAGAGGCAGAGCCTCCCCTACCGTGCCTCAAGCCCTCAGCCTCTGAAGTATAAAATGGGCCTCGTCACTAAACTATACTCCACACAAGTTTGTAAAGTGAGATTTTTAAAAAATCTCTAAGTTTTTTTTCCTCAAGCTAAAATGGAAATAAATCATGTAATCCTTGTCATTACAAATTAATTCATCGTGGAAAGGTTGAATTAAAGGTTTTTCAAATCCTTCTTCCAAGCACCCAATCTCGGAAAAGGAGGAATTTATAACCCTGACTGTCAGGCAGAAACACAGCTACTTAAAATTTTGTTTCAAATGAAGCTTCATTCTAAAGAGGTTAAATTTACATTTTGCTTATTTGCCAAAACCAAGGCAGTATCATCTTAGTGAGACTTCACAGAGAGAGCAGAGCGAGAAAATGGTAAGTTTAGCTTAAAGCATTCCCTTCAGACCAGGTTTTTAAGTGGTTTTGTGGTTTTTGTTTGTTTTTGTTTTGTTTTGAACAATTATGGACATAGAAAAGGAGACAACATGTTCATATGAGTGTAATCTGCATTTGTGTGTGCACACGTGCTATATCTTTAGAAGATGGGAAGAAACGTAGTCTGCCTTCTTAGTCAGGGTACCTCACCCTGAATTCCCTGGAAATTTTCAACAGAGAGGAATTCATATGTCACAGAGTTCTTAGAATATTCCTCATGGAAATTTCACAGATGTGTAGAATTTTGAGGCCTGGCAGAAACACTCACTTCCTCTCCCCCTCTCACACCTCCTCATCCTGGCCTCTCCCTCTCCTGAACATGGCTTCTCAGACTGATTTCTAAAGCAAACTCGGTCCAGTGCTTTGTCACCAGAGGCTCCCAACAGACGTGTGCATGACCATGTGCGAATTTCAGAGCGGGAAGCGGTTCAAAGGTGAGAACAGAGGACAATGTGTGCTGCTATTTTAGAATTGCGCCTTGCCCACGCTTTGTTGTCCACCCCCACACTCACTCTGGCAACTGCCTATATCTGCTGGATTGTTGGGGGGGGGCGGAGAAAGCCCTTGGCTTCAAATGGCTATCTGGGTTGAGTAAGCCCACAAAATGGAACTCTGGGAATTAAGCATTATCTCTTGTGGATTTATTCCCATACAGTTATTTCTATTTCCTGTTCACTCTGGTTAGTTTGTCAAACTTTCAGTGCAGACTAAAATCCAAGTTCGTGTGGAGACTATTTTCCTAACCCGAGATAACCGGCTGGCTCCTTGGTCAGACACCAAGGAAACAGATTGTTTAATCTCATAAGGTCTTGATATATTTAAATAAAGAACTATGCATGGCACTTCTGTGCTTCAAATTTTTATTTTATAGTGAAATGTGGGGTGATAGGGAGCTTATGGTGGGTGGGGGAGGGTCTGTTGAGGGCAAAGTCCTTTGTTTTGTAGGCGATTGTGAAGTCAGTGAGCACCTAGAAAGTTTTTCAGTGGTGTTGGTTCCTACCCCTTCAAGCTGGGTTGTTTCAGGCCTCCTGACTAAGAACCTTCCTTACATTATACCACCTCAAGCCATGATAGATTAACTGGCTTTGCTGTGCTAACTTTGCACTTACAATGTTTTATCCCGCTGGGCTGTGGGCTGTGCACTTTTGTGGCCATTAACATAATCTGGTTATGAATCCTGGTGTTCCCTGCCTGATTAATATTCAGACAAGCTTCTCTTCCCAACAGGAGCAGCCGGGATCCATCTTTCTGTTTTTAACCCCACCGTTTTCTGAAAAGGGGGGAACAGACATCATTCTATGCAGGTACAAATTTATATGAAAAGTTAAAAGTGATACTTTTAAATATGGTCCATTAATGTCTGTTGAAATGCACACACACACACACACACACACACACACACACACTATCTTTATGATGACTTGCCTCAGGTATTTGTTACAGTCATAGAAAACTAACACAGTTGCGAGTAAATATATGAAGAAGAAAAAAAAAAAACAGGTAATGAGGGTAGAGCCCTATGCCTGTGGAAGTGCATGATGGGAAAGGTTCACCCAACCCCATCCTGGGCCAAGTGATAGCAATGCCCTGAGCAGTCAAGAGTGTGGTGTGTGAGGTGGTAAGGGTTCCATGGAGCTGGATCAAGTTGATCTTACAGGACAAAGGTTGGCATGTCAACCTGACTCTTATCACAAGGAGAATTGGGAATAGCTTAAGAGGGGAGAAGCACGATCCTATTTAGGTATTTTACCTGCTATAGAACTATATATTGTAGCTTCAGATCTTAACTCACCAAAGACCCACCATCTATCTTGAGAGCAAACAGTCCTCCCAGGGACCAGGGAGTTCCCCAAGCTGCTCAAGGGTAGACAATAAACCTTGCAAGATTTTATAACTCCTAGACCAGACACTGGATCACCATGAGTCAGGGACAAGCTGACCGTCAGTATCTACACACACCGAGTTAAGCAGAGGAGGGAAGAAAGCCACGGGGTGCACACATCTGAGGGTTTGGTTGGTGACTGTCCCCCCTGCCGTTTCCGAGAAGCTGAGAACATGCTGTAGTCACTAAGAGTATATGCAGCAATCTGTGAAAGAGCTTCGGTCAGTGATGAGCTGGAATCGATTGTGGGGGCTTCGAAGATCTGTTGGTGAGATCTGGAAGTCTCAGTCTGGCACAAACAGCGCCATTTTATAACTTTGTGAACTATAACATTGTGGTCATAAATACCAACCAAGTCTAATTTATTGAAGTCAAGACACATTTACACAGCTAGCACAGTGGAATGGCAGCCCTGTCGGTCCCGTACCTGCCCTTGCTAAGGGTATTCACAGCCTCCTCCTAGAGACTTCTCTTCAGCATCTGGACTGGCCATCCACTGGGCTTTCCTCCTGCTTCTGAAATCCTTTACTGAGCTCCTCTCCAACTGCTTCTTCCTTACATTTTATTTGTTAATGGTTTTGTCCCATGTCCATTTTCTCTGTTCAGTACCCATTTTTGCTTCAACTTCATTTGTTAGCAATATGCCAGCAGTGGCCAAATCTTTACCTGTCCAATCAGCTCAGAGCCTTGCATCTCTAACTGCTGGCTTAATATTTCTGTAATGATCTGTCCTATCCCTTTAAGAGACAAGCCACGCCCCCTCCCCCCTCCTCCGAGGCAGGCTGATCTTCAGCTTCCAGCCTGAGTCTCTTCCTTTTCAGTCTGGAGAGGCAGCTTCAGCTTCTCCCCTTCTCTCTCTCTCTCTCTCTCTCTCTCTCTCTCTCTCTCTCTCTCTCTGTTCTTCTCTCCTCTCCTTTTCCCCTCCATAACCCACTAAATAAATATCCAACCTCTGCATGGCGTGCCTATCTGTCTGTCTGTCACCTGCAGCATGGTTCCCTGTCAGGGACCAGCTGCCTTCAGAGACCTGCAGGGTGGTCCCTTGGTGTGCCCATCAGTCTGTCTTTCCTGGTGGCCTGCTGCAGCCACTCGGGGCAGGACCTGCTGTTCACTGCCTGCTGCCACATGGCCCACTGCCGCTGCTTGGACACCTGCAGCGTTTCTGCCACTGCAGCCACCAGGAACCACAGCAATTTTGCTTTTACCATTACAGTCTCCATTTGCAGTATGAGACAAGAATGGTGTCTGAAGTGTCTACAGTACTGCACTTCGAACTCCACATTCTTGTCTCACAAAGCTGCCCTTCCTGATTCCAGGCAGGCAAAATGTCAGGGACCAGCCTCGACAAAATCACCTCTTGCCAGGGTAGGGGTGTGGGAACTGAAGAAGTATAAGTAAAGAATATGAAGACACATAAAAATAATAAGACAGAAAACATAAAATAATATGGGAGGATATTCCAGTGATTTCTGAAATCACCTGTGTCTGTTTTTCCACAGCTTTTATACCCAATGTAAAGGGGGGAAGGTAACAAAAGACTTTATTAATTAACACGATATCACTCTGAGACATCAAATCATTAGCATTCTGTTGTCTAGGTAGCAAATGTGCTCTAGGTAAGGTACGCTGAAGATGCACCTTCCCCAGGTGACCTCATAGTTACAAAAGAAGGAGCAGAAGTGCATTTGCATGTCCTGTCCATCTGTCAGGCGGCATGGAGCTATCTTAATGTCAAAAGAACCAAGCAATCACATCCTGAGTGGGGCATGCAACTATGCTTGTCAATCTCCAAACTCTCTGACCGGCAGACAAGGTAGAAATGGGCCTGTTGGCCTCCACAGCAAAGCGTTAGATTCGAGGTGTACTGTGAAGGAGCCTTAGTTGAGGATATGCCTCCCCGAGATCCTGCTGTAAGGCATTTTCTCAATGATCAACATGGGGAGGGCCTGGCCCATTGTGGATGGTGCTGTCCTGGGCTGGTGGGTCCAGGCTGAGCAAGCCATGAGAAGCAAGCCAGTAAGCAGCACCCCTCCATGGCCTCTGCATCAGCTCCTGCCTCCAAGATCCTGCCCTATTTGACTTCCTGTCCCGACTTCCTTCAGTGGTGAACAGCAATGTGGACGTATAAGACAAATAAACCCTTTCCTCCCCAACTTGCTTTATGGTCCTGGTGTTTTGTAGCAATAGAAACCCTAACTTGGCTGTGTGTCTCCTGATGGTCAGAATCCCTCCTTTTTTGTTAAAATCGCCCTTGAGCTGTGGTAAGGCCATTGTCCTGTGGCAGAAACTACGTTGTCTGCCTTGCAGCATTTGTGACTATGACATGAATTAATCTAGGTGGACGCTCAGAGGGGCACCTGGCACTCCCACAGGCTACTCTGTGGGAGCTACGACCCTCCCCATTCCCACTGTCCTTTTCTGCCTCCTCTTCCTCCTCCTCCTCACACATTTGCTACCATCTCATCTCCTAGCCCATAAGTGGTCACAATTCCACGTTATACCCCACCCCATCCTCCAAACTACAACTTTAGAAGCCTTTTAAAAACACAAATGTAAAGGATTGGGAGATGGCTCAGTCAGTGAAATGTTGCTGTAGTAAGCATGAGGACTTGAGTTCTGGACCGACCCCCGCTCCAGGGCAAGCAGAGACAGGAGGGTTCCTGAGACTTTCTGGTCAGCTATTCTTGCAAAATCAGTGAGCTCTCGGCTCAGTGACAGGCCCTGTCTCAAGAAAACGAAGTGAGGAGTGATTGAGGAAAAATAACAACTGATGTCCAACTCTGACTTGGCACGCGCACATACGCGCACACGCACACATACAATATGAAACATTTATTCCCTGGGTTAGAACCTATTAATAGCTCCATGTGACTTCTCATTCTGACTTGCAAGGCCCCACATAAGCCCTCACTGTTCCTCATTCTCCTTCATGCCCTGAGGCACCCGCTGCCCTCTGCCAACTCTTGCCTAACTCGTGATTTACCGAACCCAGTGTTGCAGGCCAATCCTTCCAGTCACTCTACTCTTCTTCTACGATGCCATTCCCTCAAGGAGCCCAGACCCAGCTCTGTCCTGGCAGTTTGAGCTGAACTGTCTAGCAATGGTTCTCCACCCTAGGCTGTCGGCAGCACAAAGGCAGAGACCGTGTCTGCCTGCCTGGCTGCTATACCCAGCAGCTGGCAATGTCTGGCTTGGATTAAGGATAATGGTCACATCCATGAATTTAAGCAACCCAGGACTGATAAGTTTGGTCACAGCATATCTGTCTGGGATCTTGTTTACTCCTCGGTCATGTGGTGGAACTGCTGCCCAGTCAGGTGTCTATCAACTTAACTCTCTGTAAGTAACCAAGATGGGATCTCTGAAGCCAGCTGATGAATGCAATTGCATTATTTATGGCTGGAACAGAAAAGGCTATAAGGACTTTGACATGAATACAAAAAGAGGAACGTCTGTCTGTACCTTTCAAACAGTGGGGGAATAGATTAATAAAAGAACACATGTAATTTTACTCAAATAAACCCAAATATCGTGGCCCTCAGAAACATGTCACAGTATGTTTCCTTCTCTGTCTTACATAGATCGGGAACTAAGAACCATGTTGCATGAAGCAAGGGATAGGCAGAAGTTCGTCAGTGATGTTCAGTATCTGCGGGACATGCAGCACAAGGTGGACTCTGAGTATCAGGTAATTGTGGAAAGCAAGGATTGTCTTTTGGGAAATAGAATTTTCAGGCTGCGTCAGTGTCAGCCCACCCCGAACCAGCCCACCCCGAACCTGCGCACCCCGAACCTGCCCACCCCGAACCTGCCACTCACTGGCTGACCGCAAAAAGTCACTCATCAGTTTCTGACTTGTAAAATGGTTGGTACTAATTTCACAATACTGTCACAGAAGTGAAATGAGCATTTTATCCCAGTAATAGGCCCAACTTTGTATTTTACACCTCCATCCTCCACACTACAATGTTAGGGGGCTTTTTAAAAACCCAAATGTCGGGGCTGGAAAGTGGCTCGGGCAGTGAAATGTTGCTGAATAAACACAAGGACCTGAGTTCAAAACTCCTGCAACCACACAAAAGGCTAAGCATGGCCATGTGCGTCTGTAACCCTGTGCTCTGCTGGGCAGAGACAGGATCACTGGGGTCTGCTGGCCACCAGCCTAGCTCCAGATTGAGAGACCCTGTCTCAAGGGAGTAAGGTAAAGAGTGAAACAGCAGGGAGCCCAACATCTTTCACTGGCCCACATATGTGTGTTGGATGTGCACACATGTACCATACACACACTCATGCCTCCACACACATATCTAATGCAGTGTTTGGCCCACCGTCCTTGAGCTGAGAAGCAAAAAGACCTGAAGGGGTTAACTGAGTTGCCCTATAGCATGCCCTTCTGTTGTCATGGGTGCCAGAAGAAAGGTGGTTAGCCACTCTACAACGAGCAAACTTCTGGTCTCCATGGCTACAGTGTTTGCATGCAAAAACAAAAGTGATGGGGCGCCTGAGGGGTCATGATGCAATTACCTGGGGCTGGCAATGGGACAGACTTGCTGGACTCGGTTGTGGGGTTTGTAGAGCCTTTAGGATCTGTCCTCACCTCCCCGCTGTGAGAAGCTGCCCTCACCAATCAAGGAGACACATCCTCAGCCTCCATGGAGCTTGGAAACAGTCCCTCCCTAAGGAAAACACAGCTCAGCTATCAGGTTCTTCTCTTTCTTAGCAATTTCAGATAGAACTGAGCCTTGTGGATCACTAAGGAAACCAGACCCGGCTCAGTAGCCTGGCTTCACCTGAACGGTGACACTCTGCCATGGGGTTGGAAAGGATCGGCAGTTTCTTCCCACAGTCGGCACCCAGAAGGACTGCAAAGGGGAGATTTGCAGCAATTGGGGATGGGTTACTCAGGGAATTGTCTGCTTTTCACAAAGATGCCTCTACCACCTGGCTGGCATTGGAAGTACTTGTTTAATGCTGTTTCTCCAATGTGTGCAGAAGGCGATTGTCTTGATATCAGTGGTCCCTGGTGAAGGAAATTATACAGCCATGTGTCCTGGATCCGTTGCAGTTTTATTTTCTAAGATCACTTAAGCTTTCAACATTGCCAGTTGTGTTTTACTTGGTTTGGTTTGGTTTGGTTTGGTCGTTCAACCAGTGTTTAATCCATTCCATGCCTACTTTGTGCTGAACAAGGGCCCTGCTCATCTGGCATTCTTATCCTAGGGTTAGGAAACAGAAAATGTGCACACAGTATAAAGTGATTGCAGTTACTGTTCCAGTGTGGCTCCAGTGTGGCTCTAGAATGTTCCCTCACAGTCTGCACTGTGGCGAGGGTAGACCCTTTAAGGGGTGGGGCCTAGTGAAAGGTCTTAGCGGTTTGGAGGTGTGCTGGCTGAGGGAACTATGGAAATCCAGCCCCTTCCTCCCTTTCCTTGTTGGCCTCTGTGAGCTGAATGGATCCCGCTGCCATGATGTCCTATAGCAAGAGCGCCAGTTCATCAGAGCGTCTGTCATGAGCAAACTTGCAAGGCAGGGAGCCAAAACAAACCCTCCGGGTCTTTAAGCTGGCTTACCTCAAGGAAAACTGACAAGACAGCTGCTGCTCAAAATAGGAAAAAGAACAAAAAACCCAGAACAAAACAAACAAACAAACAAAATCCCAGCATAGTAAGGGGTGGGGTACCATGCTCCTTGAGAGCCAAGGCAAAGAGTCTAACCTGAGGAGGTCAAGAGTTCTGTAGAACCGGATCAGACTGGCTCTTACAGGAGAAAGCAGGACATGTCATACATGTGAATCTCATCACAGTGGGAATTACTGGATAGTTTTGGAGGAAAGAGACATGATCCGGTTTAGATTTTTTTCTTCTTTTTTAAATCACTTTGGCTTCTGTGAGGGGAAAGGGCTGGAAAAGGCAAGAGGAATAAAGCAAAATATTTTGAAAGTATAATTGGTGTTTAGGAAAGACGATATGGTGAATTGGATCAAGTTCATAGGCATGGAGGTGGCAAAAAGTGGTCCAGCCCAGGAGCTGGAAGCAGAGCAGGTGATGGACAGAGATGCGCATCGGTGGACGGACAAGAGCGACTCCCGTCAAGGCATTTCCTGTCTGTCCATCAGCCCTTCTGGTTATAATCTTGACTGAAACCAGTTTTTTACATCTGACTCTACATTTCCAATTTCCTTTCAAACAAAAATCCCAAGCAGGGGAACCTTCTCAACCTCCTCCCCGGCCATCGTAGGCCTCCCAACCTTCCAGACCTCCAGTTTCAGAGGGCAAAGTGACCACTGTCCTGCTAGTGACCAGCTGAGGCCTGGGCCCAGTCCAGCCTCTGCCGTCATGGGACTCTGCTGTCTGTGTTTTGATACCTTCTCTTCTCGCTCTCTTTTTCTCCATTTTATTTACTTGTGTATGTATTTTTTATATTTTTTTATTGGCTTATCTATGTATCGTGTTGGAGACAGGATCCAGGGCCTCCTGCCTGAGAAGCAAGCCCTCCACCAACTGAGCTGCACCCTCAGCCCGATCTTCTGTCCCTAGCGGCTCCAGTCTACAACTACGCTGAAGTTCACATCCTAAGAAGCCAGGCACAAAGCCTTGCGGCTCTAGCGGCACGCGGCTTCCTCCTGTCTGTCTCAGACTGCTCCAGCCTGTCTCATGTCTGTCTCCACTTCCTTGTCGGCTGTGTGTTTGTTTGTAAATGTGCACTTCTCCTTAACCACTGCTGAGGTTGGTGACCCAATTCAGTGACACCTTCTGAGTCTTTGTTTCCCAAGGCTGCTTCTCTCTCATGTCACGGTGTCCTGGCAGACTGTCTCCCTCATGTTAATCTCCATTTTTCTTTCCTACTCCCTCCTCTTCTTTCCACCCTTCATTGTTGAGTCCCAGGGTCCCAGCCTCAGCCCTCTTCCACTTCTGATATACAAGGCCCACATCACTTGTTGGCTCTTCCTGTTCTTAACCCCTACTTCATACAACTGGCTTGTCCCCAAAGTCTCGCAGAATGCCAGAGCCATGGGTGCATCCGCTTATCGGTTGCTTTCGTCTGGATGTCGCACAGGCATCAATAATCCAACATGTCCATCCCTCACCACCCCTCCTCCCATCAAACCCTTCCCTGACTCCTCAATCTCTCCCCCACAAAGTTTCTGCTGGAAGACTCTGCCAAGCTCACCTAAGGGCACATGAGCCTATGCCACCCTTTATCCTGTGACCACCACCATGGTTCCAAATACCATAATTTCCACCCGAGACTACCACAATATCCTTTAATGTTTAGCTGGTCTCCTTCTTGTCATGGCTGACTTTGTCACCTTCCTGACTTTTGTCATATTCTAACTGAGCATCGGCCTGTGCCACCGGAATACTTAAAGACCTTCAGTAGCTTCCCCACAAAGTCAGGCTCCAGACCCAGGGACCTAAGCAAGACTATCCTTAGCATGAACTGCTACTTAACCCCCGCCCCGCCTTGCTTTTACTGCCTTCTCTCTACAAAGATAGTAAAGATCACAGTTTTAATTTAGAACTAAAGGGAATCTCTGGACTCACGTAGTATCTGGGTTCAGGTTTTGTTTGTTTTTAAGAAATTACTGGGTGGCAGTTTACATAGTATGACATTCAACCTGTTTTACATGTACTGTCGATGATCTCTAGTAGATTTGCAGCTTTAGGCCGCTTCCCTCCAGCTGGAGACTGCACACAGTTATCATTTGCGCCGCTTCCTCTCCTTAGCCTCTTAAGGTCATGAGCCTCCTGGCCCATGCTGAACCACACACTGTAGTGCCTGAAAGCCAGTGCTATCTACGTTAACCACCAACTTGTCAGACACAGTCCAGCTAGCGTGTGACTATTCCTAGAACCAACTGCATCATTCCTGACCATTTTCAAAGCCACTCATTCATGGGGCTGCACGAAATAACATATGGTTGCCTTTAAGATATAGATTGCTGTAAGCAGGGAAACATAGACCCACGGTAGCAAATCCAAAAGGAACAGCAATAACTTTTCCTTTTAGACAGGGTCTCACTATGTAGCCATGGCTAGCCTGGAACTCACTATTTAGAGTAGGCTTGCCTCAAACTTGTAGAGATCCACCTACCTCTGTCTACTGAGTGCTGGGCTAAAGGTGTATGCCACCACGCCCAGCCCTGCAATGTTTTTTAAATGATATTATTTAATCTGTCCTTTGCCTTATTCCAAAAAGACTAAAGTTGTGGCTTAAAAATCACTTGCAGCTGGTCATGGAGGTATAGCTCAATCATTCCAGCACTTGAGAAACAGACGAAAGAGGACCATGAGTTCAAGGTTTCCCTGGGCTGATCAAAAGGTTATATCTCAGAAAAGAATTAATTTCATGGCTTGAGTGACTGGTGATTAACTTGTTCCCATATAGCCAAAGTGTATTGAGATCATTTACTGAGGGTAATTGTTGTGCTGGATAGGTACTGATACCTTAATGTGTTGTGTCCAACTCACCTCATGTGGCTGAGTATAGCTATGGTTGCAACCCAATGCAAATCCATAAGCTTATTCAAATATTATGAGATTGTTGTGGCTTGACAGCATGGTTCTTGAGTGTGAACTTTGCGGTGATAGCACGTTACATTGTCAAAGGTTGGATGTGCCTGCTGTGGGTTTGGCCCATTGCACCCTGTGGGAATCCAAGCGTTCTCTCTCCATGCAGCCATCTGCTCAGGACACCTGGGATTTCCCATTGCAGGGTAGTGGAATAGTGTAAGGCCTAATCACTACACGCAACTCCCAAATCACATACACTTGCCACACATTCCTTCCCACGCTTGGCTTGCCTTTAATGAACTGGCTCAAATTGAAGCCCTTAGGAACCTCCTAATTTTTTTTTTCTGGAGTTGGGTTATTCCTGCTCTCTCCTAAAATACTCTAAAGGTTGGTATGCAGCAAATGAACAGTGCCTTTACAGGTCTGTGGATTAGCTCTAAGAGAAGGCTAAACCCACCCTGTGTTGTGCTTCTACTCTTTTCAGTGCCTGGGTGGGGCTCTTTTAAGAAAAAAGAGGAAGTAAACATCTATTTGGCATATTACATGCTATTTCAGAATCGGGTAACTAGTATATAATTATATTCTATCTTAGACCTTGGCTCTGTTCCTTCCAGGGTGTTCATATTTCTCCTCTCTCTGTCCCTCTCCATATTCCCCTCCCTCCCTCACCTCTTACTTCCCTCCCCAAATGTATTTATGTAACCGGAGGCAGAATTTAGCCTTAGCCATTAATGCCCACTGGAAGGCTAGAAGGGAAGATTACACTTGGCATTTCAGAACAATTTTCCACAATCTCTCAAATGTGTTCAAATTGGTTTCATTTCGTGTCACTTGCTCATCTCAATTCTTTCAAGTGCAGATCAAACAACGAAACATGGCGATATCAATGTGTTGAAGGCCATGCTGGTGGCTTTTATACCAGGTGGCAGTGGGCAGGAGGGAGAGATGCAGGTTGCACGGCTCTAATCCAAAATCCCAAATCTCAAATACTCAAAGCTATGAAGGTCCCTGAGCACCAATATACTGCCACACCAGGGAAACGTTTCATGCACAAAATTATTTCAAACATTACATAAAATACCCTCAAAGTATGGGCTTAAGGTCCATGGATTTTGTGTTTAGACTTGAGACTCATCTACCAGAGATCTCCTTGTTAGATTTATGCAAATACCTTAATATCTGAAGAAACCAAAATCCAAAACACATCTGATCCCAAAGCATTTCAGATAAAGGATTCTCAACTGTCATTCAACCCCTCTTCCCGCAGGAGCTGGGAGAGAGTCTTACTTATTTATTCATTTATTTTGCAGTGCTGGAGGTTGAACCTGGGTCCTTGCCCAGGATAGGCATATACACAGCTATATCCTCAGCCTCCTACTATATCTACACTGCCTTACTAAGTTACCCTGGCTATGCTTAAACTCACTCCATAGCCCCGAAAGGCCTTGAGATGACCATTCTCCTGCCTCAGCCTCTCAGGTAGCCAAGATTACAAGTCAGTATCACGAGGCCCAGTTTTGAGGCACCTGCTTCTCTAGCATTCTCAGCCAATGAGGGAACTATCATGCCAATTTTTTAAAGTGAACTTTAATAATGTCATCAGTGATCACAAAAACCCCAACTTTGAGTTATGCACATTAGACCCAAGTAAAAACAACAGTAGAGGTGTAGGCAGTGCCAGCTCCTCCCTCCCAGTGCTGACAGCAACCATACAGGTGCCATTATTAATTGAGATGTAAAAATAGGGATACAGTTCAGTCTGTAGAATGGTTGCCTAGTCTTCTAGTTTGCTTTCTACCGCTCTGATAAACACCATGGCCAGAAGCACGTAAGGGGAGGAATGGGTTTGTTTCCATTCACAGCTTAATAGTCCATCACAGGAACGGAAGCAGAAGCCACAGAACAATGCTGCTTACGGGACCACTTTCCATGGCTTGCTTAGTCTTTTTTTATAGCCCTGGGCAAATTGGTATTGCCCAGGGGTAGCAATACCAATGATGGGCAGAATCCTCCCACAGCAACCATTAATCAAGAAAATGCCCCCATAGACCTGCCCAGAAGTCAATCTGATGAAAGCAGTTCCTTAACTTGAGGTTCCCTCTTGACAGATGACTCTTGTTTGTGTCAAGCTGAAAAGAAAAGAATTAACCAGCACAGCTAGGCTGCACGAAGACCTGGGTTCAGTCCTCAACACCACATAAAACCAGGTGTGGTAGCAGCACCTGTAACACCAGCACTCAGGCGATAGAGGCAGAAGTTGTCAAGATCAAAGCCAGCCTGGGCTACATGAGACCTTGTGTCAAAAGCAAAAACAAAAATAGGTAGACTAGTCATGGCCATATCCATGTGTTGTGGGCTGTCTTTACACGGTGTGAAGATGCATTGCTGTGATTGCTGTGATAAGAAACTGAATGGCCAATAACTAGGCAGAGGTATAGGTGGGATTTCCAGAGAACGGAAGAGGAAGAGTAATCTAGATGCGCAGGAAGTGCCAGGAGACAAAGAGGAGCCAGGAGGTGCAAGATGGAAGAGAGGTAATGCTAGGTGATGGAACATAGATTAATATAAATGGGTTCATTTAAGTTGTAAGAGCTAGTGGGACAAGCCTAAGCTAAGGCCAAGCTTTCATAATTAATAAGTCTCCGTGTCATTATTTGGGAGCTGGTGTTACAGAGAAAAACTTGTTGCATTTGTTTTTTGTTTTGTTTTTTTTTTAATTTGGGCTATTTTATGATAGTAGTTTTTACAGCAGAACTGGAAACTGCTCATATGAAAAATGGCTTCTTAGGTCATAAGGAGCCCGGATGATGACAGATAACAGGGAATCTCTGAGCCCAACTATGGGCTCAGACAGCTGTAATGTTAGACAGAGTGGTGTACAGTGTACCCCAGAATGCCAGAGCACAGAAGGCCGTCGTCAGCTGACTGGCTGAGTTCCGTGGGTTGAGAGACAAGACTTCTCCGTCAGGAGATGAGTGTGCCTCAGACCCACACAGGAGGACTCTTTCATTCGTGACCGAGATCACAGTCACGCGCTCGCTTCGGCAAAGGCTGAATTTGGAAATAAGTAAACCAGTAAGTGGGATGGAAAACAAGAGCTCGCTGGTGATGATGGCAGTGAGGTGAAGGGACACTGAGCCCTCGCTGCAGGCCAGTCACAGCTAAGAAGACCCTGAGAGAATCCCCTGCTCTCCTAGCAACTCGTTGACACTGGAACTTATCTCTCCCACAGCTGAGGGAGGTGGCAATCAAAGGAGTGAGCCTACCCTAGGTCTCTGCTAGAAAGTGGCAGGGCTGGGGCCTGGTTTGTTTACCAGGATTGAGTTACAGTGAGTCACAAAACCCACGCCACCCCCCACAGGCAGATTCTGTGATTTGCTCCCACAGTGGAAGTTTCTCCACAGAAGCAGCCTGACTGCATGTGGTGGGAGGAAAGAGAAGGAAGACACAGAAGTCACCTGATGCTGCCCTCTGATGGGCTGACCACACACCAGTTAATCCTGACAGGCGGGGCACAAAGGGGCTAATTGAGAAGCCCAGAAGGACAGGCAATTAATTGTAAGTGGATTTCTCCTCCCCAACCAGGGGTTCCACCTTCTCCAGCCAGATGGTCACTTTAGGATCCCCACCACAGAGCCATCACCATCAAGGACCAGACTAACAAATCATTCATATTCACCCACAGAAAGAAAATGCATCCTGGGGTGGGGATGCCAGGTTTTTGGCTGCTCTAGGACTGGACTCCTGGAAGTTTCTGTGTCCTTCACAGCAAAGCTGTGAGTCTTAGAGGATCGGTGTTTGATTTCCACAGAAAGATTGCTCGGCCGTCTCAGGCTGAAAATCATGAAGTATCTACCCTGCCATGGCTTATCTTCCGTTCACTAATCTGAGAAAGAAAGGAGCCAGAGAAAAATGATGTTTTCAACATCGCGAAAAACAAACCTATTTGTCCTCTCCTTTCGATAAAGAAATATTTAAAGTTGGGTGGTGGTGGCACACGCCTTTGATCTTTAATTCCAGCACTCGGGAAGCAGAGGCAGGCAGATCTTCGTGAGTTCGAGACCAGCCTGGTCTACAAAGTGAGTTCCAGGACAGCCAGAGCTGTTACACCGAGAAACCTTGTCTCAAAAAACGAAACAAACAAAGAGAGAGAGAGAGGAAGAGGAGAGGAGAGGGAGACAGAGAGAGAGGAGAGAGAAAGGAAGGAAGGAAAGAAGGAGGAGAAAGGAAGAAAAAGAAAAGAAACATTTAAATCATGGTCATATGTATTCTTGCCTACAAGAATTCTGTTTAAAATCCGCCTTAGTCTGGCCTTTGTTTGCTCTGCTGGCTCTTCCGCTTTCTGACCAGTAGCAAAGACCTAAATACCCGTTAAGAGAGGGCACCACTTACACCTGTAGTTTTAGGAAACAGACTTCCTTGACAACAGTGGCTGGTCTGGCCGTGGGAAGAGTGCACCCAGACAAACAGCTTGGGGCATGATTGACTCAGCTGGTAAAGTCTCTTGCTCTCAGGATTGGCAATCTGAGTTTGAGTCCTCTGACCCATACAGCGGAAGGAGAGAACTGACTTGTCCAAGTTGTTCTGTGCCCTCCACATGTGTGTCATGGTACCTCCTTTACATACATACAATATTTTAATGTTTTGGGGGGCTGGAGAGATGCCTCAGAGATTAAGAGCACTGGTTACTCTTCCAGAGGTCCTGAGTTCAATTCCCAGCAACCACACTGTGGCTCACAACCATCCGTAATGAGATCTGGTACCCTCTTCTGGTGTGCAAATATACATGCAGGCAGAACACTGTATACATAATAAATAAATCTTTAAAAATATATATTTTAGTGCTTTTTAAAAGCAGCTCATATTTATTCAAGATTCCTGGCTTGTTTTTGTTGTTGATCTTCTTTTTTGATTAGGTACTGTTTATTATTCTTTGGGTTTCTCTCTCACACGCACTCGCTCTCTCTCTCTCTCTCTCTCTCTCTCTCTCTCTCTCTCTCTCTCGTGTGTGTGTGTGTGTGTGTGTGTGTGTGTGTGTGTGTGTGTGTGTGTGTGTGCGCGAGCGCCTGCTTTCAGAGGTCAGAAGAGGTCTCAGGATCCCCTGGAGCAGTAGTTGCTAGCAGCACTGAACAGCCCAGCACAGGTGCTGGGAACTCTTCCAGAGCCCTGCAAGGATAGCAAACACACTTAAGCCCTGAGCCATCTCTCCAGTCCCCTCTTTGGGTTTTCTTGCTTACATTATGTAACATACGGATCCTGGCAGCACTTCTCAGTGTCCATTTCAGCGATTTATTGTGACAGGGTTGTTCAAAATAAAAGATGTCCCAGGGGACAGCAGGGAAAACGAGAACACTCTTTCTGGAGTGTTCTTACTTTTCAAGCCTGGCGGGGTGAGACCTCTCCTTTCTCCGGGCGTCCAGAAGTTGCTGGGGAGCTGGGGTGGGGGTGAGGGGGCTCTTCACCTGCGGGGCGGCTAACTCTTCCCAGGCCGTTTGGCAGCACCTGTGTAGTCCCATCCCCCACCCACCCACCCACAGTCAGGTCATTTCTGTTCTTAACTTTGCAGCCTAACCTCCCAGGCTTCTCCCCAGGATTCAGGGAACTCTGAATCCTGCCACATTAAAAAATGAAATGCTTTCGCTAATGGCATGGAGAGGAAACGCCAAGGAAATCTTTCCCTGCTCAACCCAGCCAGGAAGTGGAGAGATGGCAAGTCTACTTTAGTAGCAACAGTGTTGTCTTTACAGCAGACTTCTGAATGACGTGACCCTGGTGGGTCACAGGCCGTGAGGGTCTGAGTATAGAAATGTTCCAAGTGCTTTTGCTGTTGAGGGGGTTATTTAAAATATCAGTTGAAATCCCTGATGTCCTTAGGTTGCTTCAGTACTAGTGCAGAGGGAAAGGATTTGGCACTAGATTTTATTTTAATTTTGCTAAGAAAATGGTGATGGGGGACTAGTTATTTTATTTTTATTACATTGCATTTAGGGACTAATACTTTCTGAAGCAAAAGTATGATTCAAGCCAGACTCAGATACAGCACGTTTCCTCTCATCTGCAGGATTTAAATTAAAATGCACACATACAAGACCTGCACAGTGACCATAACAGTTGGCATGGTAACATGGATGGGGGGAGGCATCACAAGACTTTACCCCTAGATGAAGAGTTACAGTCAGTGGCTGCTGAGGGAGGGAGAACCCACTTTCTCCACCGATGAACTCCCTGATACTTTATCCAATCCCATATATTTTATATATATAAAATAGAAGAGGTCATTCATTAGTTTGAGAAGGGGTGGGAGGGACTTGGGAGGAACTGGAGTGAGGAGGAAGCAGATATTTATACAGTACCAAGTATGACGTTCTCAAAAATAATAAAAATATTTGTATATTTTACTAAACTATTCAAAATTGTGTGTGTGTGTGTGTATGTGTGAAGGGAATGACAAAAAGGAGAGTAACAAGGTAAATATGAGCAACATACAATGTTCCACATGTATGAAAATGTCATGATGGAATCCATTCCTTTGTGTGCCAACTTTAAAACTGATAAGGAAAACAATGCAATTCAATGCTAGGAAATGAGAAGGTGAGAAGTGGTTTTTACTCTTCAAGTTCTCACTGGCCAACTGGGAAAATGAGCTGTAAAACAAAACCAATTACAGTGGAATCGGGAAAATAGACAGTTCACACCACGTGCATTAGCTTCATGTTCATGCATACACAGCAGTCCCCTCTTTATTCACAGGGGATGTCCTCCAAGACCACACCTCCCAGTAGTTTCAAATGTCAACTTGCCACAACCTAAAACCACCTGAGAAGGGACCTCAACTGAGGAAGCACCTACATCAAATGGTGGGCACGGCTATGGAGATTGTCCTGGTTATTTACTGAGGAAGGAAGAGCCACATTAAGTCTGGATGGCATCAGTGCATGGGCTGGGCCCTGTGTGAGAGTGAGGAAAGCTAGCTAAGCAGAAGGAGGCAGCAAACAGGCAGGCATGTGTGCCCTGATTCTCCCTGCTCTTGACTGGCTATGATCTAACTGCTTGAGTTCCTCCTGGGGATTTTCCCTTTCTAATGGACTGGAACCTGGAATTGTAAGCAGAATAAACCCTTGCCCCTCCCATTAGACTCAGTAAAGGATTAGCAATGCTGCCTAATTGTAAAAAGAACAGTTCTGATGATGCACAGTTATATGGCTGCCAGCTCTTGCCCTTGGGGTCCGTCAGTGAATAACATAAGGATTGCTTCAGCAACAGTGTTTTGATAATGCCACAGCAGGGCTGATAAATGAACGGCTACAGAGTGAGTAATCGGAGTGAGTGCAGCTTGCAGAGTGTGTATATGCCGGACAAAGAGATAATTCATGTCCAGGGCAGGAGAGAGTGGGACGAAGTGAGATTTTATCACAGTATTCAGAATGGTGCAAGATTCAAAACTTATGCATTATTTATTCCTGGAATCTTCCACTTCATGTTTGTGCACCAAAGATGACTACGGGCAACTGTTGACGCTGCAGATGGAGGCAGGCAACAGTCTAGTGCCTCATTAGCAATTAATTCAGCCCCGAGAAGAGTAGGTAGACAGGGAAAGAGGAGGTGTCACCCTGGCTGTATCTTCGTGATCAGCAGCCTGAGCTGCTAAGGACATAGGGAGGCTATTCCAAGCGGAGGGAATAGCATGTGGCAGACATGTAGCATGACCCAGGAGTTGGTCAACCCAAGAGGTGGTAAGAGGTGTGCCATGGAGGGGAATAAGACTGGAAGAAGCTGATAGGGCATTTGGGGTACAGCCTTCCTAAAAAGGCAACTCTTCTAGGTGCTAGAGAGATGGCTCGGCTGTCAAAAACACTTGCTGCTCCAGCCATGAGCACTGGAGTTCAACTTTCCCAGCCACATAGGGTGGCTCACTAATGCCTGTGGCTCCAGCTCCAGGGGACCTGATGGTGTCTTCTGGCCTCCTAGGGCACGTGCACATACATGTGCTCATACACTCAGCACTCACATGGATATGGGCACACAGACATGGCACATTTTACAAAGAAAGAAAGCACTGCTCTTCCTAAAATGTCCCATGGTGTGCTTAGTGTTTGCATTTATTAAAGCTGCGATTGATGGTTTTGATCCTAGCGTCTTGGGAAAAGGGAAAAGAGAGCGACACCTGGTCTCTGAACCCGGTGACAGCTATTGCATGAACAGCTGGAGACGAATATCATTTTCCTTGTGCCTCTCAAGTTGGTATTAAGCCTGAATTTTCCAAAACTAGTCACAGACCCAAGAGAAAGAAACCGTTTTCTCATCTCTCTTATGCGTTCTCTAGGCTTGTTTGAAACGACAAGATTACAAAAAAGACCCAAATGGGAAGAAACAGGATCAGCTATGGGGGAAAGACATGAGTGACAGATCCCGGTTTTCAAGCGGGTCATCGTCTAAGCAGGTATGGAGAATTCAAGTTTTTTGCCTCCGTGTGTGTGTGTGTGTGTGTGTGTGTGTGTGTGTGTGTGTGTGTGTGTGTGTATGCATACACATGCATGGATGTGTTAGGAAAAAGTCAGCTCCAAAAGGAATGTGTTGCTCGGCTGCTAAAGTACTTGTTTCACAAACATGAGAACCTGAGTTCAGTTTCTAGGACCTACGTTTAAGGGCGGGGGAGTCAAGTGTGGC